>JAJMCF010001755.1:0-17091 GCA_030585045.1 Zhuliangozyma parablackwelliae | reverse complement strand
CCCCCGTAACTGTTGTTCACGTTGCAATAGCCTTTTCTGCACGTAATTGGAGGCTTAAACCAGCTACGCCACATCATTTCCCACAGACTGGTACTGAGATGGCGGTGCTGACAAGTGTTTACGTTCTACGTTGTTTCATGAGATGTCAGTACGAGTGAGTTGGTTCCATCCCTGGAAGATCTTTTTGCAATAGATTTCATCTGCTTCCTTCCCCCTCCCCCCCCCTCTCTCTCTCTGACAGGGAGATCTGCCCCTGGATGTAGATCAATCGTGCGAATGCCCTCTACTCAAGGCAATCGTTCCCACCACCGACCAGTGGGAGTTGGATGGCCTGGTAGATGCTGAATGACACTCTTTTACCGTTATCTATTATTTACGCACCCTCCTTTATCTTCCTCTGAGACCACGTTGGCCCTGCTGGAAACAAAAATTTTCACTTACGGGAGAGCAACAAAGAAGGGAGAGAAACAAAGAAGGGAGAATAAAAATAGGAGCAGCCACACATACGATAAGGATTTGGGAAGCAGCAGGCGATTGGTAGGAAAGGCGGCAAGGTGTGGTTCTGTTGCCTTTTTCTTTGTGAGCTGAACCCTGCTTTTCAAGCTTGCATAACCTTGCCGCTCGGTACATACACAATAGCCAAAATGCCCGATACGAGGGTCCCTTGTGCCATCTTGCAGAACTGAGCCCCGTGTGGCGGTACTCAGAGTAGCAATGGCCCTAAAAACACCACATGCCAATCGAACCATGGAACCTCGGCAGATGGGGGCTGTGCCGAGAAAGGAACCCCTTGAGCAAACAACACCAATTGGTCATGCTACAGTGCTGTTGTGTTTCCAATGTATACATACCACTGAGCCCCGTGTGGTCATTATGTCCTCAACAGTAGTGACCCCCCCTTGCCCACCTTTTATTGGAACCCTAAATTTGACTGCGGCTCCTTGTTTTGTTTTGTTCCACGGCTGCGTGACTATACAACAACACCAAGCGGGTATAAATATATATGGGTCTGTACCCCCCCCCTGCCAAGACTTATCCCCCCGCCCCGCCACATGCCAAAGAAGGATACTCCGCCAGTGTACACCCACAGACCGGACCACGACTCCAGCGCGCCCCCACCATTTCACGCCCATGGCGACCAGCCAGTATATTTCCAAGCCAAGCCGCGCGGATGGTCCATTGTGATCAACAACCGGTTTTGGACCGATGGGTTCAGGATCTTTGTCTCGGCCGATGCGCTGGACAAGTTTGACGCATTCAAGAATAATGATTCTCCACATGTAGGCGAGTTGCAACGACAGGGGTACGGCGTGCCGTTGTTCAAGGCAATCACCCCCATAAACCCCCTCACAAGCAAGTTTTTGACGTTTCGCCGGTACGTCCCTCCCCGGGACCGGCACCAGTGGTTCAATATTGACCGGGACTATTATGAATACTGCTCGGTCAGGAAATCGAACCATATGGGATACGACTCCTATGTGTTTGATTTCACGCCGGACCCGGACCCATCGCTGACCAAGGGCAATTTCCAAATTGTCATGTTTTCCCACTCGGTGTTGCCGATCCACGACTACAACTACCGCGGGAAACGGTACCGGTGGATCGACGAGACCAATTTGGTGGGGTTTAGAAGAAGCTGGCAGGTAAAGTATGGCTTCAAGCACTATATTTTGGGTGCGGGGCAGCCGGCATTGACCGACAACTGGGATGGACATGGTGACAAGTTGGATAAGAACCTCAAACCCAATCCGTACTTGGGCAACCTACTAAAGTTGAAGTTTTCCATGTCGGCAAGGTACCCCAAGCCCGAGTACTATAGCTTTGCCTGCGATGGAGTGTTTGGCGAGGCGGAGGCGTTTTTCAAGTTGGGGTACGCCGAGTTGGCCTTGAATGACTTGACCAATAATCCCGACACGGATTATGAGAGTATATTCTCGCTCCAGCAGGACGATTTGGTCAAGGTATGCGTGGCTGCGGTATTAAAGAGACAAAAGGACCTTGATGAGGAAAGCAAAAGACGAAGAAACAGAAGAAATAACTAGTGTGGGTAGTTCATAGATCAGTGTTGTTTAATTGCCTCTCACTTTTTTGGGTCACCAATTCAGATACCACCCACACCTTTTTTTTCTTTCTTCCTCTCCACCCTCTCCACTACCCCCCTATCTTTCCACTTTCCACACCCACAATGGCCGGCCTCGAACAGTCCCTCTTCCAGCTCAAATTCACCGCCAAGCAACTCAACCGACAGGCGCTCAAGGCAGCCAAGGAAGAAACCCAGGAAAAGGCCAAGATCAAAAAGGCGCTCACCCAGGGAAACAACGACATTGCCCAGCTCTATGCCCAAAACGCCATCCGCAAATCCAACGAGCGGGTCAACTTGCTACGCCTCGCCTCGCGCATCGACGCCGTGGCCCTGCGCGTGCAAACGGCAGTGACGATGCGGTCGGTCACGGGGAACATGACCCAGGTGATTCGGGGCATGGATCGGGCATTACAGACGATGAATCTCGAAAACATCAGTATGGTGATGGACAAGTTTGAAGGCCAGTTTGAGGACTTGGATGCGTCGACAAACTATTATGAAACCACCACCAATAACGTCAATGCGTTAACAACGCCGCAGGACCAGGTGGATGAGTTGATGAGCCAGGTGGCGGACGAGGCCGGGATTGAAATGAAGCAGGGGTTGAACGCCACCCATGTCGAAATCAAGTCTCCTGTGAGCACATCAATCTCGGAGGAGAAGGAGGATAAGTTGGCTGAGAGGTTGAGAGCATTGAGGAACTGATTCCTATTATGTTGTTGTTGTTGTTGTTTCTATTGTACAAATGCTAGTTTAATCACATACACTGTCTAGTTTCTATATCTTTCTAGAAAGGCGTGCTGTGTTGATGTTTTTGACTTGTTCCTCCTGCTTGACCATGCGGGAAACAATGTCAATCAACTTCTGGAACCCCTTATCGCTGCCCTTGATCCGGACTATCTGCATCGACGACGAGTTTGTCAAATCGATAATCTCGATTCTAAACTTCAACTTTCTCCCGGCATATTTGCTGGGTATCACTCCGGAAATCAACCCAAACTCCTCGTCAATCGAGACATCCGACACTGACCCTTCAATCTTTTTCAACTCGAGGTGGTTCTTGACGGTGCGGGTCAATTCAGACGACGACAATGACGAGTCAACAACCTTGATGTCCTTACCGGCCGGCTTGGCGGAGCTCTCAAAGGTGTCCTGCTTCGGGCTGGGGCTCGACAATGACTGGAAGAACTTCTTGAACCAGTTGCCCTTGCTGGGTTTCTCCTCTTGGTGCAACAAGTTCTTTGATGCCACCGATATCCTCGAGAACCTATTATGGCCCTTGGTTTCTGCTGGGGGGACCGGTGGTGGTTTGGGGGCGGTCCTCTTGGGATTCAACGATATCCGATTGAATAGCGAGCTGTGCGGCTGTTCGTGCCCGTGCTCGTGCTCGTGCTCGTGCCCAGAAGTGTCTTGGATTGGACTGGAAATAAGGCCGTTCTTCGGTGCTGGCTCTTCTTTGAGTTTCTCCTCTTGAACCACCTTCTGTGCTGGCGCTGGCGTTGGTTCCTCCTCCTCCTCCCCCTTGGTGTCTTTCGTCAACCGGACATGAGGGGATCGAGGCAACGGAGCCGTGCTGAATACACAAGTTGATTGTCTAGACTTTTTCAAATCGCCCAGCCCCGCAAACCCGCTGCCAACCTCTTCGGTGGCTTCAGCGATTGAGTAGTTGCCGTTGATGTCGGCCGCAAAGGAACTCCTTTGGTCATTGTCGAGTATCGTGTCCTCGCTGTCGTGCCGTTCAATCAACGTCTCCTTTGAGTTCACCACACTGGGTTGCTCGCGGTTAGACTTCCCCACGTCGGCCGTCCGCGTGCTGATCAAGTCGTAGTGCGACAACTCGGTCTCCAACATGTGGCTGGCAGTGGAATCGCGCAAGTGGGCTACCGACACTGAAGAGCAATCCGTCTCGCCGGTGCTATCGGAGCGGTACTCGTCATTCCCATCAGAGTGGTCATGAGTTTGAAAGTCGTCATCAGACAAGGGAAGGACTGTTGTGTCTTTCCCATCCTCTTCTTTAATGGTATTGTCCCTCATCTTGATTCCCAAGCCCAAATGTGGCGACCTGTCCAGTCTTCTAACCACAGTGTTGGAGTTGCTGCTGGCCAAGTTCAAGATTGTGGTGTCGCCATCCTCGCCCGCCACCGTCGATGGCAACAACCCGCCAAACGAGAAGCGGGAAAACCTGGGGTTGGGGATCAATGATGTGTGGTCACTCTGTTCTTCTTCCTCTTCTTCGACAGATGGCACTTGAGTTGGAGCAGTCTTTGTTTGTGATTTGGTTTCGTCAATGTGATCGAGCATGGAGCGGTAGTATGAGCTTTGGGTGCTGTTCTTTCTGACCAAGGTTTCCCCGGAATGACGCTTTTCATCCAGGGCGTGATTCTCATTGTCACCAGCAGCAGCAGAAGCAACTGTAGTTCTAGAAGCAGAAGCAGAAGCAACTGTAGTTCTAGAAGGAGTAGCTGGATCAGCGTTCAAGTACCCGGACAAGTTCCTCGAGCTTGATGTCTTTATCTGTGACGATAGAGTGCGTGGGGTTCCCAATATCGCAGCAATGTTTCTCGAGCTCGACGTTTTCATCACGCGAGACAACCTCTTTGGAGCTGGAGCCACTTCGATGCCCAACTTGTGCAACACCTTGGACGTGTTTTCGTTTATACTGGCATTGCTATTGGTCTTGCTGTTGGCGGCACCCAAGGTTCTTGACCGTAACAAAGAGCTGACCCAGGGGTCCAACAGCGACATTGGCGATGGTGGAGGCGGCAACGATGACGGTGACGGTTCGGTGACGGAGCGGTAATTGGCGACAAAGCCTCCAAAATCGTGGGAGCTTTGGTGTCGCTTCAACTTTTCAATAGCTTCCCTCTGTTTCTCCTCAAGGTCGCGTACTTGCTCGATTCGGCGCCGTTGCTCGGCAATCCTCTGCCTCTCGTGCTCGAGTCTCCTCATTGCCTCTTGCTCCTGCATGGCGGCGCGGCGCTCTCTAGCTTCGTTGCTCAAGCGCACTTGCTGAGCCAACTCGCGCTCTCTTCTTGCCAATGCCCCTCCTTTGGGTTTGGGTGTTGTTGTTGTTGTTGTTGCTGGCGATGACTGGGGGATCACATTCTCCTTGTCTTCGCCGCCAAATGCTTCCTCGCAAATCAACTCAAAGTTTAGCAACGATTTGTTACCGCTCACTCCTTTCAAGTTTTGCCTGGTTTGTTCCTTTTGTTGGCGCGTTTTCAACTGTGGTGGGTCTTGGCGCGGGGCGTGGGCGTGGGTATGAGCCAGGGCGTGGGTATGAGTCAGGGCGTGGGTATGAGTCAGGGCCGTGGACTTGTTAGTACCTTGGTCCGCGCCACCACCACCACCACTAGATGAGGATGATTTCAATGACCGCGACGATGTGTTGCGGCTCTTGGAGGTGACCAATTTCTTCTTGTTGAACGACGATGATGCTTTAAACTGTTTGGGGGTGTTTGGTCTATTGGTGATATTTCCAAGCACTGCTTTTGAGGAAGCTGACTTTTGCAACGACCTATTGGAGTGGGTGGAGGCCGACTTGGTGATTTTCTTCACCGTGGTGTGCGTTTCTCCCGTGACGGAGTCAACCACGGTTGTTTTCACAATTGACGTTGATCTCGGCATCGATGAGCTTACGCTTTCAGCCGAGGTGGAGCTGGACACGTGCTCGTTTCTGTACTTCATCAACAAGTAGTAAAACATCTTTTCCGGGCACTTGCTGGGGGACAACAAGCGCGAGACAATGGTCTTTTCGTCGCAGTTGTGGAACAATACCGACAAGTTTTTGAGAATCTCCTTGTCGACCTTGTCCTCAGACTCAATGGGCTTGATATTGACGTTTTTAACGTCCAACGTCGTGGTTGCCGCAAAAGACACTGGTGGTTCCGGGTACTTGGACAACAACGGGTGCACCATGATTTGGTCAATCGTCACCCGCTCGTTGGGGTCAACCTTCAACATCTTGTTGATCAAGTCCTTTGCTTCCCAGCTCAAGTCGTGGGGCATAATAAACTTGCCGTTCTGCACCTTTAGCAACAATTTGCGAATGTTTTCGTCGTCAAAGGGCAAGTGGCCCGTCAAGAGGGCAAACAATATAATCCCACACGACCAAATGTCGGATGGCGCTCCGTGGTAGGTTCTTCCTGCGACAATCTCGGGCGACGCATAGTGGGGCGACCCACAAGATGTTTCCAACAACTGTTCATTCACCTCCAATGCCGCCATGCCAAAGTCGGCAATCTTGATGTTTTTGTTAAAGTCCAAGAGCAAGTTTTCTGGCTTCAAGTCGCGGTGGCAGATGTTGAACAGGTGCAAGTAGTTGATGCCGTTGATGATTTGCTTGAAATAGTTGATGGCCTCAAACTCTTGGAGCTTTCCCTTTTTGATGAGGTAGTCAAACAACTCGCCGCCCTCGATATACTCCAAAATCAAGTACAAGTCGTTTTTGTTTTCCCACACGTCGTACAACCCCATAATGTTTGGGTGAGAAATCAATTTCATAATGATGATTTCGCGCTCAATGCCATAGGGCAACTTGCTGTCGCCACCAGCGCGCTTGTACTTTGGGTTTTCCATCTTTTTAAAGTGGGATTTGGGCACAATCTTGACGGCGGCAAGTTGTCCCGTATTGATGTTTTTGGCCAACCGGACCCTTCCGGTGGACCCTCGACCCAAAGTGCGGCCGAGTTTCCAGGGACCAATCTTGTTGTGGGACTTTTTCTTGCTTGAGTTGGTGGTGTTTGTTGAGATTTGAGATAGACGCTTGGTGGCGTTGGTGACTGATTGCACCACCTTGTCGACATTGACCGACGACGGGTAGTAGGTATCAAACAGGTGCTGCGAGCTTTGGTGTGCTATCGATGCCATTGTGTGTTTTAGGGGGGGGGGGGGAGGATAAATGAGTGAATGTAAGTGGGTGGGTGCCTCTGTTGTTATGGTGGTGGTGCTCCTGTTGACTGTCTCCTGTTGATTGGCTCTCTGGTGGTGTGAAAGAGGTAGGGAGGGGGGGAAGCTTTAGGGTGTGTGACCGGAGAGCCGTGGTGGTTCGGGAAGGGTGTGAACTGAGTTGGAGAGTGGTAAGCAGTGGGTGTTGACTGGTGAGACGGCTTTGGTTTCTGATTCTGATTCTGATTCTGATTCTGATTCCCTGAAAATCTTTTTGAGCGTGTCGCTCTGTCTGTTTGCTTTTCGCTGTTTGTTTTTGTTTGTGTTTGTTTTTGTTTGCAGGTTACTACCATTATATGTAACCTGTAAAACGCGGTTTCCCAATTGCCCATGCCTCATTGTGCCTACCCGATGGTCAATTACTAATGGGGGTTCACTGTTGCCATTGGCGCAAGGAGGAGAGGCGTGTGGTGACTTTTGTGACCCCCAGGGCACGGGCACGGCACTGCCATTTGTGGTGGTGTTGCAATTTGGGTAGCTCTCGTGTTTGGGGGGCTGAGAGAGAGAGCTTCTGGCCTCTAGGGTCAGTGGCTATCTTCTACGTCCCTCAACCATAGCAACCGTAGAACTGAGATCCTGGGGGCTCAAAGGCATCAAATGACGGTTAGCTGCACCCACCCACCAACGTTTGCCCAGGTTTGCAACCAATTTTGTAGAAAAATCCATCATTGGGCAAAAAGTCTACTTGGTATACCAGCTGCCCTACTCTGCAACTGTGGACTCGAGGTAGCTCTTCCCTTTGGTGTTACCCTTCCCGTTGCTGCTGTTCACACACACACGTTTTCCTTGTTGCACCAATTAACGAGCACTCCATCCAATTTGTGCCGCACACTACCCATGGAGGGAGACAGCCACCGCCCCCCAAGCGCTGAAAATTTTTCCAACACCCAACACCCATCACCCCCCCACTTCCTCCCTTCCTTCTCCAGTACAACTCAATTGCTGAACCAAAACATGTCTAACGAAAGAACTTTTATTGCTATCAAGCCAGATGGTGTCCAAAGAGGTTTGATCTCCTCAATCTTGGGTAGATTCGAACAAAGAGGCTACAAGTTGGTTGCCATCAAGTTGGTCCAGCCCACCGAGTCCTTGTTGAGAAACCACTACGACGACTTGCAATCCAAGCCATTCTTCCCCTCCTTGTTGTCCTACATGTTGTCTGGCCCAGTCTTGGCCACCGTCTGGGAAGGTAAGGACGTTGTCAAGCAAGGTAGAGCCATCTTGGGTGCCACCAACCCATTGCAATCCGCTCCAGGTACCATCAGAGGTGACTACGCTGTCGACATGGGCAGAAACGTTTGCCACGGTTCCGACTCGGTTGAGTCCGCCACCAAGGAAATTGGTTTGTGGTTCCAGAAGGAGGAATTGGTTGAGTACAAGGCTGCCCAATTCTCCTGGGTCTACGAATAAGCGTGCTTGAGTAGAGTGTTTAGCTATATATATTCATAATCCACCAACAAACCACCAACAAACCACCAACAAACCACCAACAAACTCTTTGACCTGTAGTTGTGACTTGAGTCTCTCAATTTTGCGGCATACAAGTGTTGATGGAAAAAAAACAACAACCAACGAGCAATCTATACACTGTCTCACCAACCATATATAACCCACACCGGTAATGGCATCAATAGAACAGGATGACATCTTTAATGTGCAAAACGATGAGGATGACGAAGACTTAGAGGAAGAGGAGGAGGAAGAGGAACAAGAACAGGAGGAGGAACAAGAGCAGGAGGAGGAACAAGAGCAGGAAGTAGACGACGAGGAAGAAGAAGAAGAAGAAGAGGAAGAGGACGTGGAAGACGAGGAAGACGACGACGAGGATGAAGAAGAAGAAGAGGAGGAAGAGGAAGAGGAAGGCGAAACCCAAGAGCCACAACAGGCAGCCACCCCAATGGATGTTGACGAGGAGGAGAACGATAATGATGAAGACAATGCCGAGGAGGATGAGGAGCAGGATGAGGAGGAGGAGGGGGATGAGGAGGATGATGAGGATGAGGATGAGGAGGATGAGGAGGAGGAAAAGGGCGGCAAAGAGGAGGAAAATGACAACGATAAAGACAATGCTGAGCCGGATGACGAGATTGAAGTTGATCAAAAAGACAACCAAGAACCCAGCACCGTGGTTGCCCCCGACTCAAACCAGGAGACTCCAGCGGTGGATGGCGGCGAGGAAAAGGAAAGCGTGCCGCCTCTGCTGATTGTCGACGAAAACAAAAACAAGGATATGGTGGTGGATGATGAGGAGGAACCTAAGAAAGAGCCAGCACCAGCACCAAGTCAGGACGAAACTCAAAAGGACGAGCCTGGTGAAGCCGAGAAAAGTATACGCGACACGCCAGACCTTCCAGATGCCGGCACCAAAGACACATCTGACAAGGACAAAGAAACCAAAGACTCCACGGGAAACCTTTCCTTCCGCGAGGCCGTGATTGCCAAAGCCAGAGTAGCCACCGACTTTGACCTTATCCCGCAAGTTGCCATCCCCTATACGTCGCAGTGCCATGCCCTCGCCTTTACCGAGGGCCCTAAATGGATCCTCACCGGCGGCGAAGATGGGTTTATCCGCAAGTACGATTTCATTGCCTCCATCGAGGGGAAATCGCCGCTAACGGTGGCGCAAAAGCACAACTTCCCCGACTCGGTGATCAATGCCGGGGTGATTTGCTCGTACTGGGAAAACGAGCAGCCGTTGACCAAGAAACAACTCATGCTGCAGAACCCGAAATTGAAGGAGAGCGATTTCAGCACCGGGTCCGTGAGCTATGAGCCCAAGGTGAACCCGGTGTATGCGCTCGAGGCGGAGAAAAACGGGTACTGGTGCATTTCGGGGTTGCTCTCGGGGGGGATATCGCTATACACGATGAAGTACAACGAGGGCGCGATCCACCACTATTTCCATCACGGGAGCAAGGAGAATAAGAAACGGGGCCACAGCGACGCCGTGTCGGTGCTACGCTTGAACCAGGAGCAGGACAAGTTTTTGAGCGGGTCGTGGGACAAGACTATTCGGCAGTGGGACTTGAACACGGGAAAGACCATCAACCAGTACTTGGGCAGCTCGGGGCAGATTTCAAACATCCAATTCCGACCCCAGGGGTTGACCGATATCACCCTCAGTGTCGAGTCTGATGGTGCGAGTGGAAGCAACAAGGACGAGGATGACATGGACGTTGACTCACTCTTTGGATCCGACGAGGAGGAGGAAACTAAAGAAAGCACCGACAAGCTACAAGACAACCAGCCATTGTCCAAGCCACAACCGGAGGTCACGTCCAAGCCATACAAAAACTCCAACATATTCATGTCCTCCAGCATAGACGGCACAATAAACATCTGGGACGTGCGCCAACAACCCCCCGTGATCCGCCTCGGGGTGTCTGAGGGCATACCCCCCTGGTGCATGTCGCTGATGTGGTCCAACGACGGCGAGCACATTTACGCCGGGAGGAGGAACAGCACCGTGGAGGAGATTTCGATCCGGATGCCCCACAAGCGGTCCCCCTCGGGCCACCATCGCGACACCATGGTGCCCAACGTGTCGAAGTTGTTGCAGTTTCCCAAAATCAGCGGGCCCGTGAGCGCCATTTCCACCATGCCCAATAAGGATTTCCTCCTTGTTGGGTCCACGGACAATATCCGGCTCTACAACTTGAGACTCTACGACGACTTGTCCAACATGAGCGTGAACCAAAAGAAACAGGCCACCCCCTTTTTGATTGTGTCGGGCCACCACGGCGGCACCCTCTCGCATTTGCACGTGGACGAAACTGGGCGGTTTATGGTGAGTTCTAGCGGGAGCAGAGGATGGGGGCATGGGACGTTTACCGATACGGTTCTCGTGTATGAAATTGACTATTGATGTGATGTATACTCAAGGCCATTCGCCATAGACGGTGCTCTTTAAGTTGCCGAGGCCAATTGTTCCAATGTCCCTCCAGTTGCCGGCGGCAAGATTGGTCGGTAGGAGGCGCTTGATGGGCTCAATAACGTGGCCAAAAAGGTTGCTCCCCCCCGGGCCGTGCTTGGTGAATAGGAAATGTAGCATGAATCCAATAAACCCAATCGTGATGCTGAGTTTGTAGATGTTGTTTCGTGATGGCAACCACCAGCGGCGGTCCTTGCCAACACCACTGGCAGTGTTTCTCTCGGGGAATATAATCTTTTTCAAAATCGACGACGCCGCCTGGTGGATCGACAGCGAGGTGCTGGCGGACGAATTCTTGGTGAGGTTTAACGACGAGGTTGACGACTGCATGTCCGAGTACTGCGACAGGGCCATGCTCATCTCGTCATACTTTTGTTGCAACTCGGCGGCCTCGTCCATCACCTGCACCGTGATTTCATCATCCTGTTTCTGGATCATTTCCGAGAGCGACTCCATGCTGAGCTGGTCATTGTACTGCAAAAACCGTTCTCGTTTGCTTTTAAACACGCTCGAGGTGTTGCAGAGCACCGAGTGCGGGTTATACTTTTCAAACCACGTTTTCCAAGTGTGGTCAGCAAGGGTATTTGCCGGGTGGTTGGTCAACAACGTCCGGGCTGTGGTGAGTATCGTGGCAAGTTCGCTGTCGGTCAAGCCGTCAAACAAGCTGGCGGGGGAGATCACATTATGCACCAAGTCTTGATCAATGTGGGAAAAGTTAGGACCATCTAGAGCAACTAGAGCATCCAGAACATCATCGTCGTCGTCATCCACCTCCCTGGCGACCCTTTCTAGCTCAAGCTGGTTCCATATCTTGTCCTTAAAAACAACCAAGGCGGCGGCGTAGATGTACACGTTTGCCAACACCGAATCGTAGCTCAAGCTGAAATCCCACACCGCCAAGATATGATAAAGACTAGTCAAGTCGTGCGAGTACATGGTAAGCACCGACGACAACCCCGGAAAGAACTTGTAGTCGTAAAGCGCTCCGTCCGATTGGATGTACGAGTTGGAAGTCTGCCTAACCAACTCAAACAACTGCGGATCGACGCGCTCCAAAATCGCCGGTATCAACCGCAAGTGGTTGATCGAGAGGCTAATGTCGGCAACCATATAGTCGCGCAAGTGAAACACCGTCAATCGCTCCAATATCGTAAATGCTAGCTCCTCATCAACCTCAAACTCGTCATTGTCATCATTGCTGGTGGTGGTGGTGGTGGCAGTGGGGTTGTAGCATACGAGAAGGACAATGCTGGCAATGTCGTGGTAGCCCTGATAGTAGTTCAAACTGGGGTACTTTCGCAACAATTTGATGATCAAGTTGGACAATTTCTTCTTGAGCGCCTGCACGTCCGAGGGGCGGCAGATGGTGGTGTAGGACGACCCGCGGCTATGGCTCAATGATTGGATGTGGCTAAGAATGGTGAAACTGCGCTGGATGTCTAGTTTCACCTGCTCCTCATCCTTGTGCGGCGGCAAGTCTACACAGTCGAGCTCATCCAACACGAGTCGGGCCGAGGACGTGCTCGCCGGGGTGGAGAGTAATGACGTATTGGGAGCAGGGGCGGCAGCGGGAGCGGGAGCGGGGGAAGCAGTCCCACCACCAAGCTTGCTGGTAGATTCAGACAAGGGTGCTTGTTCTTGCTCCTGTGCTCTATAGCCAATGCCAAGGAGGACGGGCCACACTTTTGTCCGTAAATCATTGTCAACCAACCCATCGGTGCTCCTCGCCAAGTCCGACAACAACTCCAAACTCTCATCGCCGTCTTCCTCCTTTGATATTGCTTCATACAACGCTTTCACCTTTAAGCTCTTGACGTGGTCGTTCAACAACGGTTCTTCGTAGAGGGAGAGCCGGCCCAAGTCCATGTTGACCCAGTCGGGGTGCAGATAAGATAGTGATAAGGGAAACGCAGTGTCTGTAGTCATTGGTTGGGGGAAAGTTAGCAACGCATGTGGTGGGTGGTAGCTGGTGTATGGGTGGATGTGTATGCAAAGGTGTATATGGGTATATCTCTATATAGCTGATGATATATTCAGAGAAGCAGGGGTTTATGGGAGTGCATCACATTTTTCCCGCGCCTATTAAAGCCGGAGCGACATTTCCGCGTTTGATCAGGGCACTACCTGGGGGAAACCAGAACAAGAAGAAGAAGAAGCAGAAGAAGAAGAAGAAGAAGAAGAAGAAGAAGAAGAAGAAGAAGAAGAAGGAAGAAGAACTCGGTTTTGTCTATGAAGCATCCAGCTTTGAGAACCAACTACACTTTGCCAAAATGTTGAAAATGGGAACTTGCCG
This sequence comes from Zhuliangozyma parablackwelliae, assembly GCA_030585045.1. Taxonomy (NCBI): domain Eukaryota; kingdom Fungi; phylum Ascomycota; class Pichiomycetes; order Serinales; family Debaryomycetaceae; genus Zhuliangozyma; species Zhuliangozyma parablackwelliae. The sequence goes on along the minus strand of JAJMCF010001755.1, from coordinate 3,837 downwards.
CCAGTGAAAATAATCCCATTTGCGGGGGTGACCAGAAAAAGGGGCCGCGGCGGGTGGTCCCATTTTTTTCTTCTCGCCTTTGTCCCCCCCCAGGCCCCCAGGGTATTTAAACCTCGCGCGCGCCCCACGGCCTGGAAAATCCAGACTCCACACTCGCACCAATGTCAGTCACTGCAGCTGTTCCCACCAACGACACCTCAATTGAACTCACATGGTCAGATGGCCAGAAATCCAAATACCACAACATCTGGCTCCGTGACAATTGCCACTGCGAGCAGTGCTACTTTGGACCCACCAAGCAGAGGTTGCTCAACTCAGCCACCATCAACCCCGGCATTCTCCCCAAGAGTATCCGGGTGGTGAACAATACACTCGAAATCACATGGGATGACGAGGCCCACGAATCAGAGTATGATTTCCATTGGTTGCGCGTACACTCATACCACCCGCGTCTCATCCCCCTCGACAAGAAACTCAAGGGCGCCGACGAGCTCTTGGCCCGCAAGTTGTGGCAGGTGAAGGACATCAAGGACACCCTCCCCCGCGTCGACTTTAACACCATTATGAGATCCTCCTCCCCGGACCCCATCAAGGACTGGAGCCTCAAGATCTGGCAGCATGGGTTCTGCCTCGTTGATAACGTGCCCGTTTCCCCGGAGGCCACCGAGCTGCTCTGTCAACGGCTCAACTATATCCGCCCCACGCACTATGGCGGGTTCTGGGACTTCACTTCGGATTTGGCCAAGGCCGACACGGCATACACAAACTTTGACATTTCGGCGCATACCGATGGGACATATTGGTCCAACACCCCGGGGTTGCAGCTCTTTCACCTCCTCTACCATGACGGGCAGGGGGGCACCACTTCCCTCGTGGATGCATTCAAGTGCGCGGAACTTCTCCGGGAGAGACACCCGCAGAGTTTTGACCTTCTTGCGAGGGTGCGCGTTCCGGCGCATTCGGCGGGCGAGGAGACGGTGTGTATCCAGCCCGACGTGGCGCAGCCCGTGTTTAAACTCGACCCCGTCTCCGGGGAGTTGGTGCAAGTGAGATGGAACCAGAGCGATCGGTCAACGATGGACTATTGGTCCGACCCGGATGATGTTCCCCGGTTCTACCAGGCCATTCGCGACTGGGTGGCGATTATCAGCTCGGACGAGAATGAGTTTTGGTACCAGATGCGGCCGGGGCAGTGTTTGATTTTTGATAATTGGCGGGTGTTTCACCTGAGGAGCGAGTTTGACGGCAGGAGGAGATTGTGTGGGGCGTACTTCGAGCGCGACGATTTCGTCAGCAGATTGAAGTTGCTCACCTTGGGGAGACAAGCCGTGTTGGACTCTATATAGGGAAATGGCTAATAGGGAAATGGCTAATAGGGAAATGGCTCAACCACCAAGTTTTTAGTATTTTTTAATCTATGTGTCCTAAACAAAGACAGGAATGTTGTCCCAGTCCCATGGGTCGTTGAATCTCAAGTTGATGTCCAAAGCGGCAATGGCTTCAAAGTCAGCCTCGGTCAAGTCAAAGTCGGTGACGGCCAAGTTTTGGGCCAATCTGCCGGGGTTGTTGGACTTTGGAATGACAGCGACACCTCTTTGGGTAGCCCATCTCAACAAAACCTGGGCCGGGGTCTTGTTCAATCTGGTGGCAATAGACTTGATGGTGTCGTGTTCAAACAAAGTGGGGGTGTTCAAGGCTCTGTTTTGTTGCAACTCCAAAAAGGATTGAGGACCAAACGAGGAGTAACCAGTGACGGCAATCCCCTGCTTTTGAACGTATTGGATCAACTTTGGTTGTTGCAAGTATGGGTGGTGCTCAATTTGCAACACGGCGGGCTTGATGGTGGCTCCTCTCAACAAGTCGTAAATCAAACCACCAGTAAAGTTGGAGATACCAATAGACTTGATCTTGCCGGCCTGAACCAACTTTTCCAAGGCCTTCCAGGTGTCCAACAAGGGGACGTTTTCGTAGTGGAAATTGTCACCGTCGCCACAGTAGAAACCTGGTGGGTACTTTTCCTCCAAGGGAACAAACTTGAAGGCAATGGGGAAATGGATCAAAAACAAGTCGACATAGTCCAATTGCAAGTCCGACAAGGTTCTGTTCAAGGCGGTCTCGACATTCTTGGGGTCGTGAAAGTTGTTCCACAACTTGGAGGTGATAAAGAGGTCTTCTCTCTTGACCAAGCCTTCGTCCAAGGCTCTCTTGATACCGTTACCAACTTCCTTTTCGTTACCGTAGTCCTCGGCACCGTCAAACAATCTGTATCCGGCCTTGATGGCGGTGTAGATTTGGTCAGCGGCGGTGGCATTGTCAACCTTCCAACAGCCAAAGCCGACAAGGGGCATGAGGTGACCTGAAGATAATTTGATAGTAGCCATTTTGGGAATAAAGTTGCTTTGATGAGTACTGAGGAGAGAAAGAGGAATTGGAGTCACTGGAGGGAAACCCCGTGTCTATTTATACTTGAACACCCCAGATTGAAAAATTATTCATTGTGTGTGGGGGGGAGAGGAGAGGAGGGGGGAGCGGAGAGTGAGTGGGAGGGAAGGTGAGAAAGAGAAAAAAAAAAAAGTTTCCTCGTTGCAAGTGGAAGCGGTTTAATTAATTTTTGGGAGAACAGGGCCGGCCCACCACACACCATATGGCAGGTCGATTCGGAATAATTTATTGACCAGATGCAATAAGGGAAGGTAAGAATGGAAAGTAAGAATGGAAAGGCATTGTGAGATCATCTCTTTTTGTGGTTAGTTTCGTTCTTGTTGCTGACCTGCTTGCTTACCTGCTTTTCCCACCCACTACTCAACCAAAGCCACCATAGCACTCCCCTCTCTGGCACTCTTCCCCCCTCCACTTTGGTCATCAACGTTGGCGGTGCAGAAACAATGAACCGGTTGCGGATATCTAAAATGTGGACAACAGATCTCTCTTTCTCCCCCTCAAACCGCCCCCGCTGTTTCTTGACAATACCCTCTATATTGAAAACCCCTAAGATACAAACTAATAGTACACAAAAACAATAACAAAACACACCTCTTAGCAAAGTAAATTGCTCAAATTCATACTCGACTTGCTCACAGGCGCAACGTCTCCATTCGCCTGGGCGGCATTCACCGTGGGGCTCACCACTTGCTGCGGCTGCGGGTAGTCCTTCAACGAAGTAAAGCTCAACACGGACCGGATGGGGGGCAACTGGGTGCCCGTGGTGGCAATGCCCCGCAACTTTTCACTAGCCGCGTCAAACAACGCCGGCTGCGGCAACACCTGTTGTTGTGTCTGTTGCTGCAGCTGGGGGGCTTGTGCCGGCTGTAAATGTGGCGACTGCAAGGGCGTTTGTAGCGGCGTCTCATTGGGCGAGATCAAAAATTGGCCCTGGCCTCTTCTCGTTGTCGTCGTTGTAGCAGCAGCAGCACCGGCCCAGTGGGCGTTTGTCGCGCCAAATGGCGCCAGTGAAATTGTCGGCGAGCTGGGCCGCGACTTTTTCGCCTGGGGCGGCTGGGGCGAGTTCTGTTGTTGTTGCTGTTGTTGCTGTTGCTGAAGCTGCACCTGCGACTGGGGCTGGCCATTGTAAAACTCGAGGTTGAGCTGGGTGCTCGATGGTTGTCGGGGTAAAATATTCAGCGACCCCAGCTGTTTCAAGGGAGTCATGCGGTGCAATCCAGCAAGGTTGGACACCGACGCGCTCGATCTAATCTTGCCGCTGAGCGAGCTTAGCGAGGATGAACTGGCACTAAACAACCGATTGCTGGTGTTGCTGCCCTTTTGCTGAAAGTACTCATTCAAGTTGCTAAAAGACGGGGTGGCGATATTGTGCGAGGGGGGCTGGGCGGATGTGTC
>JAJMCF010001750.1:370-13088 GCA_030585045.1 Zhuliangozyma parablackwelliae | reverse complement strand
CCTCAAGACGTGCTTGGAAGCCCTGGCAACCATTTCCTCCACAACAAGTCTGTATGTAGTGTCGTAGTTTCCGACTATAGGTTCGTAAGTTGCTTTGCTTTGCTCTTCCACTTCCTCATCTTTTTGCGCATCCTTTTGCTCATCCTTCTTTTCATCATTTTGCTCATCCTTCTTTTCATCATTTTGCTCATCCTTCTTTTCATCATTTTGCTCATCCTTTTTTTCATCCTTCTTCTCCTGTTCCCGTTCTTTGGCTTGGGCCTCATTCTTCTTAACCAACTCCTCAATTTCAGCAAGGTATTTCAGCTTGTTGGCCAGGATGCGTTCGGCAATATGCCCCAAGTACCGCATATTGATACCCTTTCTATGCAACAATTCAGTCAATTGTTGGCCATCGAATGGAGCCAACTGCAATGGAACGTCGGCCAAGAAATCCTCTACCAAAGTCTCCTTGACAAACTTGGACATGTTTCTAACCTCATCCCGGTCTTGCTTCGACTCAGCATCAGAAGAAAAGGCATCGGGGTTGAAAACAACCCGATTCGAAAGTGATTCAACCGTTGGCTTTTCTTTCTTGCCTTCGCTCTCGGCCTTTTCGACTTCGGCATTGTATAAGGCAGCCATCTGGCGCTTCCACCATTCACTCACAGCTTCGTGTCTAATCAATGCTTCACCGTGCGGGTAGCTGCTATCAGCCGATTCGCCCGTGAAGTACGCTTCAATAAACTCAATGTCACGAGGCGTGGCACGGTACATGTCAATAACGTACTTGCGGCCATCGGTACCCTTGATACCCTTGGAGTCTTTGGAGACAACTAATTCGCCTTCAGATTTGATCTCGGCGGTCAATTCAACCTTGTGTGGTTTCAAATGGAACAACTCGGCAACTCTGGCCAACGGCTCCTCAAAATTCTTGTCCTCACAGATCCTGGTGGCATCGCTGCTCAAGCCGTAAACGACTCTCTCGGGGATTTCCTCCTCTTCTTGTTCTTTCTCGTCTCCGTTACCACTGCCATTTCCACCCGCTGGCGCGGCGTCCAAGATACCAGGAACCGGTGCTTGGCAAATAACGCGCTTGCCCATGTAGTCAACAATACAGGTGACCAAGTTTGAGACCCCTACTATATCGTGTCTGTTCATAATCTTGATGGCGGCCAAATCCTTGGAAGAGACGTATCTTGCGGCCTCTTCACCACCAGTAGCGTCAAAGGGCTCAACGGTGGAGGTGCCGGCGGAGTAGAAAACGCCATTCTTCAAGTAAATGTGCTTGTCCTGCGATTCGGCTGGGTTCATGGGTGTCAAGTTGCCCTTGATGATATTGATGGCAGTCTCGGTGGCAGCCTTGTTAAACTCAAACAAACACTTTTGGATCAACTTTTCCCGGATAATACGCTCTTGAATTGATTCTGCTGGCAACTCCCTCATCGATTGGATTTCGTTGTTCCAGTCCTTGACAATGTCAGAGCCATCGACCCCGTTGGAGATTAAAGGCAACTGCGATCTCGACTGGTCGGGAATGTTTTTGCACTTGTCGACGTTGACCAACCACGGGTACGCCAAGAACGAGTTGTTGGGCAACAAGTAAGTTTCGGGATGCTCGGTGCTGTTGGTCAAGGCGACTTGGTTATCAGCAATAACTTTTTCAAACGAGCCCGACAACGACGCCACCAAATCGTACAAGGTGAAGCTCTTGAAAAACTTGCCCCGTTCGTTGACCTTGAGGTCGGGGTTAAAGGTGGCAGTTGAGGACTTGTTTGCAAAAAACCCGGAAAAGTGACAAGTGATGTTGAATGTCTCGTGCTCCAAGGTTTGCAAGGTCAAGTACAACAAATCGCCCTTGTTTCTTTGAAAAGCAGGAACAGGTGACCACTGGGACACACTAAGCGACTTGATTGGGATCTTGACAAGATCAGCCACTCGGTCATAGTCGGCGGCATCGACCAACTTGTCTGAAACCGTGGCGAATTCCGCGGCAATTTCGTTGGCACTCTTTAATTCCTCGTCTGAAATCCTGATTTCCTTGTCTTGTTTTTGTTCCTGTTGTCCCTCTTGTTCCCCCTCTTGTTTTTGTTCTTGTTCCTCGTCTTTCATTGGCTCGGCGTTGTCGGCAACAGCGTCCAACTTGATCTTGTTGAACCTGGTCACACCGGGCTCGGCACCAAGATCTTGCATGGCTCTGTCTACTGCATGCAAACCAATGACTTCCCTGAATCGGGAAATCTGTTCATACACGCCGGCCAAGTTGTAGGCCTTTTCCTTGATGGTAAGCTTCAACTCAGTGGTATCTTCGCCCAAGCCCAACTCTTCAATGATTTGGCCGTAGGTGGCCACTATATCAAAGAGTTCAGTGATATCAACACCATTGACAAAGATACCATAGCTTGTCAAGTTTCTCGTGATGGCAGCAATGGCTAGGGTTTGTCTCAAGTCGCTAAGGTTTTCATCGTACGTGGTAGGAATGGTGATGTCATCGCCAGCGTTGAGGAAAGCGGGCAATTTAACAACCAACTTGACTTCCCTGACTTCCTGTTGCTGTTGTTGCTGCTGCTGCTGCAGCTCCTTTTTCTCTTCCCCCTGTGGTTCTTCAGATGACATGCTAGAAATGGTCCAAGGGTCGATGGTTGTAAAATGGAAGTTGGGGTTTTGAAAAAAAAAATTTTCTTCCCCAGTGAGCACTGGAAATTGAAGAATCGCGGAGTCAACCAAAGAGGGATGGGGAGTTGCAAAATAATAAAAAGTGAGAAAGTAGGAGTTGCAGGGGGGAGGGAAGAAGAGAGGTTGGTAAAGTATGGGAGAAGAGATAGGGATGTTGTGATAAAGAGAGGGGGGAAGAAGAAGGGGGGGAGGGGGAGAGAAGAGAAGAGATACAAGTATGTTTACAGGTGAGTGCACAAACCATGTTTGTTGCCAAGAGATAGCCCAAGTACGCCCATTGTATGTCCATTTACACCATACTGGTTTCATCACCACCTCAAACGACCCGTCAGCAGGAGTTGGCCCCAGAAAACGTCGACTTCCCAATCAGGAATCCAGTCCCCACCAACGTGCTGCTCCTCTCAAGAAACGTGGCAAGCAAACAAACCAAACAAACAAACAAAACAAACCAGAGAAAAAAGAATAAGCCGTGACTTTGCAGATTGTAAGCATCTCGTTGACTTTCATGTCATCCAATGACTCGAATGCATAACAGCGACCACCACCACCACAGCCACCACCACCACCACAGCCACCAGCACCAGCGCCACCTTGGCCACGACCACCACCATGGCCTCGAAGAGGGAGGCGAAGCAAGAGACGGGTTGGGAAACACTATTGTCACATCATCCAAATTGCACCTACAGCAACTGCTTGCACAAACAACTAGCCACCGGCTCTCTATAAACGATCTACCTAGCGAACTACTCATCCATGTCTTTTCCGAGCTTGATCCAGTATTACTCAACACGCTACGACTCGTTTGCAAGAAATGGAACCACGCAATCAACGACCGCGAAACATGGACGCGGTCTTTTCAACGAAGGTTTGGCACGCCGGTGCAGACGTCGTTTCCGAGCTTGACCAACTCCAGTAGCTGGATGAACGAGTACTTTACCCGGCTACATACCTTGGGTAACTGGAAAAGGGGCGGCGCGGTGCATAACATCTACCGGCTTGTGAACAATGAGTATTACTGGAACGAAGTAGCGTTGTGCGATTTCAAAGCGGACAAGATTATGATGATTTCGCGAAAGTCTGGGGAGATATCGCTAAGCAACTTGACCAACGGCAGGAACCAGAGCTACATCCCCGGAGACTTGCGGTTGGGTGTTTGCTGCCACTCGGTGAACTGGAACTATTTAGCAATGGGAACCGAGCGGGGGGAAATCCACTTGAAGAACTTGTCGTCGTCAACATCGTCATCGTCGCACCGGGCGAGCACGCTGAGGTTTGACGTGCCCGAAAACGCCAGCGCAATCACCAGCATTTTGATGAATAGCAATCCCGATAAGAACAAAAGCCGACTCGATATTGTCAGCGGAGACTTTGCCGGCCACATCATGTGCTGGAATCTACAAGGAGTGTTGTTGAAGGAGCTTCACTTTGGCGACAGTGCGATCCGCAACATTGCGTCTGATTTCAACAAGCTCCTTATAACCAACGATGCAACCAAGGTGCGTGTCATTGACTATCAGACCCTAGACCTCAAGTGCGAGTTTGAGCTAGGTTTCACATTGGACGAGGCAACAGAGAACACGTTGCATGTTGATTACGGCAGCACAAACATCATTGTTTGCTGTGGCACCGCGGTGAGAGTGTTCAACTACGCCACCAAACACGTGCGGGTGTTGGACTTGGGCGGCAGCGGCGGCGACGACGACGGGGTGACGATTATTAGTTCGCAGTTCCAAACAACCATCCGCAACAAACGAATCAACACCAACCCGGCGGTTGTGGGCCGGGATGGGCTATTGTTTGCCAACTTGCTTTCGGACGAGAGTGTGATTATCTGGAACGTGCGTGACCACGCATCCACCATTGAGCCAATCACGCGAATCTACCCCGAGTTGAATCACAAAAAGATATCGATTGGCATCAACAACGCCATTATCCGGAACGAGTTGGTGAATACCACGTCATTTGCCATGAACGGTCTGGTTATCATCATTGGCGGGTTCAACGGGGTGGCCAATATGTATAATGTGTTTGACGGCAAGTTTCTACGCGAGGTGTCGTTGAAGTACCCCAAAAAGTACACACCCATGCACAACTCGTTGGTGCCTGTGAACACAATCATGCTCAATCCAAACCAGTTGGATTGCAACGGGATTATTGCGTGCGGCGATATGGTCCAGTACTTTCAGTTTGGCGACGCGCAGCTGACTACGCTGGCGTCAGCCAAGAAGCAGAAGCAGGTGAATACGGGGTCGCACGGAAAGAATGTGTTTAAGAAAAAAATCAGGGATGGTATAGACGAGTATGACCGGCAGGAGCATGCCAAGAAACAGACGGGCGAATTGTTTGACAAGTACAATGGCACTGCGTATGAGGACGAAGAGGAGGAGTTCAAAATGGCTATAGCGATAAGCGAAAGCTTGCACAGCAGTAACGACAATAGCCAAGTGGATGTGGGGGAGGTTGACGACGACGACGAATTGCGGGTGGCAATTGAAACGTCGATGCAAAATGGAGCGTACAACCACGAGCAAAGTCCCCACCCATTTGAGGTTGGGGGAGAGGTTGGCGTTGGGGGAGATGTTGATGTTGAAGCGGAGGTTGACGAAGATCTTAGAAGGGCGTTGGAGCTTTCGTTGATTGAACACTAAATAGGGAGGAGATCTTGACTTTTTGCAGCTTGCTCGGTTTTTTTGAATTGGTCTCTCCGTACAACCTGTAAAAAAAAACGGAGGTAACTTATTTTTTCTTTCGTTCGGGTGCGGAACTATCTCTGGCGTCCAATTGGCTGACCCGCAAACACTGTAAAAGGGATTCAAGGGTGAACAGCAAATGGAGACTACAGCAATGAGTGGGAGTATGTAGACTGAGTGCTGACCATCGTTAGCCAGCCGTGTAACTTAGGAGTCACACCTTTCCAGTGAGCCGGGAACCTCCTCCTCCGTTTTTCTCCATGGCTTTTCCTTCCCGCAGCCAATTGCAAAGACTGAGAGAGAAAAAAAAAAGACCAACTAACTAAAAAAACATCAAAGCCAAAAAAATACAACAAGCCTTTGCCAAGGAGGAAGAAGAAAAAACTGCGCACACTCTTTTGCCAAGTTAGCCCCAACAGATTCAACAGCAACGGAAACAGCAGCAGCATCAACAGCAACAACATCAACAGCAACAACATCAACTGAAGCTATAACACTCGAAACACCTCATCTACAACATCATTCAATGTACAACCGGCATGGTGTTTTCATCTTTTATACGGTTTGCTAAATATTCCGCCACTAGGCATACAGCAACATCAGCCCACAACCACCAACCCTTCTTTCAGTCGTCTTACCCCTATCTAAACACAAGCTACCACTACAGCCATGGGTTGACGAAATACTACAACCGGTACAAGTCAAGGAGGTTCAAGTACGAAGAACCACAACCAAGCAATAGATCAGAGCCGTTTTTAAATATATCACACGGACACTATGGCTTGTACTATTCCATTTACAACAAGGATGCCGAAAGAAAGAGGAGGGAGATGGAACACGAAGAGTACATTAGGCAATTTATACTTCGACACTTGCATAAGGAGAGTACGGACCAGTGCCACGGGTTCTTTTCCTCCGATCCCAAACACCGTCGTCGCTACCACCATCAAGGCAGGCCGCGGGGACACTACGGCTGCCACGGCTTGAAACTACTAGTCCTTGGCTTTGCGGCAAAGTTTCTCATATCCAGGGCCAACGTCGACACCAACATCGAGAGCATGAAAAAGTTTTCCCACAAATTGGTGTCGTCGTTGTTGCTAAGGCCAATTTCCTACGTCACCTCTGGCGGGTTGGCCACCGCCGTTGTTTCTGCAAACATCGACTCTGGCATGACACTACTGCCCCACAATGTGTTTTCAATAGGGGGCCCAAGAAGATTGTTTTCCACTTTTGCCAGAACCAACAACAAGAACGAGTCGATGCCCAACATTATCGAGATGATCCAGAAGAAGGCACCCATCGCTTCTCCCTCTGCTCCTTTAACTGCTTCTGCTATTCCAAACCCGGCCATCAGCTTTGAGACCGACTTTTTGCAACACCAAATCAGCAACATCACTACTGCATTCAACAACCATACCCAACCAGAAGACTTGAACATAATATACCCGTTGTACCAGGCAATCAAGAGGAATGATTTGGTTCTTCCCTCTGCAGATTTGTACAACATTGTTTTAAAGTCAATCATTCATCGAAGCTTGGACAGCGAACCGACCTTGGCCGCCATTGAAACCCGGCTCACCAATTTACTTACCGTGTATCAAGACGTGCTTGCCGCCGGTATCAAACCCAACCGCGAAACATACAACCTCGTTGTTGAGGCCTTACTCGATAGCAGCCTACGCTGCTTGGAGTTGTCACCCACCAACTTTCTCCAGATGAATGAGATCCATTCAAAGTCGCGCGAGTTTGTGCAGATTAGCGTCGAGCTATTCAGCTCCATCCATACCCAGTTGGACTTGCACCGCATGCTCCCAAAGTTGCTCAAGGTGTTGAATAGCTACCCCGAGTTGATCACTGGACTGGTGATTGAGCCATTCATCCCGCTCATCCAGGCGGCAAAATTGGACGACAAGGACTACTGCTTGTCGGTGCTTTGCATCTCAAAGTATCTCACCAAGTACTCGTCGTTGGAAGGTGAAGAGGTTTACCAAATCATAGAATCCGCTTACAACCAGTATAAGAAGCTCGACGGCGTTGATGCGTTCAAGGCTTACGAGGCTGTTGTGGCGTCGTTTATGCACAACAACCACACCCACAAAGCGGCCCAATTGTTGGATAATATTTTGATAGACTATAAGGAGTCCATATACTCCGACGAGAGGCCATCCAAGCAACAAGTCAGCAATTTGATTGCTACATTCTTGCAAGGATATGTTGCGGTTGTGGGGGTATCCAAAGGTTACGATTTGTTGACCAAGTTCAACTCTGTTGGGTACATTCCTGATTTGCCAGTGTCATTTTACAACTACATGATTTGCCAGTTGGGACAGGAGCTTTCCAGTAGCAGCACCACCACCCCCACCACCAACAGTAACAGCGCCACCAATAGTAACAGCGCCACCAACGTTCCAACACCCTATCAGTGCATGTGGAGATTGTACGATCGCGTAGCCGTTAGGCAAGATTTCCAAAACACAAGCACTATCGAATTGATGAAACAAGGAACATCCTGTCGTGACTTGTTGCTTTCGTTGGCCATCGATAATGGTGACCACGAGCGCGTGTTTCAAGTACTCAAGGAGGTCATGTTGAAGAGCCACTTGGTGGGCGACTTGGAAGTCTACAAAAAAACCTTAAACTACCTTTACAATGGCGTCATCCACAACAAACAAAACGGGGAGTTTTTCAACCAGTACTACTATGGTTTGATGTGGCAATTGATGGAATCGCAAGCGGAGCACTACAGGACATCGGCCGATTTGAACGACTTTATTTCCGAGTTTGCCGTGTATTTGACAATCAATGTTCCAAAAGAGTTGCAGATCAACGAGTTGGCAGCCGCCGGGGTGACCAATTACAATGCACAAATGTTTATGAACTCGCCAATGATTTTCCGAGGCGTGGAGCTCTTTGACATCCAGAATGATAACCTTTACGGTTTGGTCTTGGTTGCGCGCCAGTTGATGGGCTATACCGGGAACGACGATGGGGTATTGCAGAAGATTGCTCACTTTGAGTCGCATTTGATCATTCAATTTGAAGACCCCGACAATCACTACATTGAGTTGACCAGCGAGATGATTGAGTTTAAGAGCGCCTTGAAGGAGCATTTCAAGCACTTGATTGAGGAGACACAAGCGGCTGGGCGCGTGTCAGCAAGCATCAGCGAGGCTTGCCGCTATTTGGACATTGAGGTAAACAAGTCAGAGGAGGGTGATGATTTCGATACGAGTTTCGACCTTGATTTGAGCCGCTTGCTCACAATCAATTTCGACAATGGGATTGCCAAATTTTTCGAGTCCTTCCACGCCGGTGCCTCATTCCAAGCCCGGACGTGGAACGCGGTAATCAATTTCAACTTTGTCAAGGAAAGTTTGGGGAACCACGTTGACGTTGGTGAATTTATACGGCGGATATGGCTGGGACAGTTTAAGGACGAATACAAGATTCACTTTTTGGCCAGGTTGGTTGGATATGGCCGAAAAGATGTGAACGATGCAATTGCGTTGCTTGTTTGTGACTGTGAAGTTTACGATACAAAGCTATTGACTTTGTTAATTGAGCTGAGTCCTACTAGTGGTGGTGATGGCGGATTGTTTTCACCGGGGCTTTTTGAGAGAGCATATGCACATAACCCGGACGATGTTTGGGTTGTGGCGTATTTGAAGCACTTGGCGGGCATTGGCCAGTACGCAAAAGTGAGCGAGCTAGTGGATAAGCACAATCTCGACTCACGCGAGTGCTTGCTTCTTCAACTCGAGGCCAACTTGGACGACTTGCCCCAGTTCAAGAAGAATTGCGCGCGCATTGTGCCAAAGATCAAACCCACGCCGAAGTTGGTGGAGTTGTTGATCAAGTATGAGTTGGCGGCTGGCACGGACGCAGGCGCGATTCTTGCCAAGTATGCTACCTACTCCCAGGCATCGCCCGAATTGGCAAAGTTGGTATCCCGTCTTCGATTCGCCGACTCGATGCAGTCCGGCAAGGGCGGGAACGACACCTCAAGTTTCAAGTCTGTGGAGCATCTAGCCAGCGTTGTTTTGTCATGTGGCGATTTGTCAGAGATGAAGAGACTTTGCGATTTGAATAAGCATATGCTCAAGAAGAACGAGCAAAAGTTTGCTGGGTACATGCTTGCCGATTTCGTATCGGCGAGTGCACATGTATCGCGGCTGCAACTCATGGCCAAGTTTCGCCAGTTTTTGAAGTTTCTCAAGCTCATTGGGGTTGAGAGACTTTCGACCTTGAATTTTGCCAAGCTTGTTGAGTTTCTAGCTTCTCAAAGATCGGAATTGTTGAATGTGTTGATCTCACGATTAGTCAGCGGCTCGCGGGTAGCGGACGTGGTTAATTTTTACTTTATTGAGGTGGAGTTGTTTGATGCCAATGATAAAAGGACGGCTTTACAAGCATTGTATTCGGCTGTCAAAGAAGTGGGCGAGGCTGAGAGCATAAAGGTGATGGAAGGCGTTTGTCGCGAGCAGGAGATTGCATTATCTGGCTAATGTGGCCATACAAAGGTTATTCATATAGAGTTATTTATATACCATAAATGGGAATGCCATTAATGGCTTTGCGGTGGTGCAAGAGTGAAAGAGAGCGAAGACGATAGACCCCCCCCCCCCCTCCCACTCCCTTGCTGCGACTAGGGAAACCCTGTTGCTGACTCCTGGCAGTAGGTACAGTAGGGAAAGGACCCCGCGGTATACAAAACGTCCAAGAGTTTTATTGCTTTGGCAATTACCAAAAAAGCACGACCGCAGCTCATCACCACCTCTTGGCTAAGCGTGCATCAACAAAGGATTTTTCCAATTCGATATACCTCTCGGCAAAGGGAGCGATCAAAAGGTGGCGTGACAATAATTCAAACAGGAGGTGACAGTATAAGAAAGGACAATGAAAAGTGAAACAGTCACAAAGTGAAACAGTCACAAAGTGAAACAGTCACAAAGTGAAACAGTCACAAAGTGAAACAGTCACAAAGTGAAACAAGAGTGAAAGACATGAGATAAAGAGGACCCAAAGACTTTCTTGCTGCCAAGCAAATGAGAAGAAAAGAAAGAAAAAAAAAATATTGGGGCGTTGTTGCTTCTGGTGCTGATACACCAAATTGTAGACCATCAAGAACAGCGCAGAGCAAGACAGGAACTGTTTCGTTCTTTCTTGGTGAACAAGGCGGTACCCATCCATTTCTTCTGCTTATTGGTCTGGTAGCCAACTTTAGCTGTTCTTGACTAAACAAGATCCGAGCCTTTTAAACCATTTTTAGGTTTTGCGGTTAGTTCTTTTTTTTTCCCTTCTTTTCTCGATGATGCAGCAGGGATGAACAAACAACACGTATACGCACGAAGAAAAAAAAAAAGCACAAGCCAACAGCTAAACAAGAACAGATGACTTGAACAGCTGAGCCAAGGAATCAAGAATATAAACAAAAACAAACCAAAAGATTGCCGCCTGCGCTCTTCTGAAATAGGTCAAAAAATATCAGTGACTAACGATAACGATACTTTTGCATGCTAGAGAAGGAAGGGGGCATGCTGCAAAAACCCACCTCGCACTGTCAATGTTAGTGCTCGCAACCATGGAGTGCAGGGCTTCCATGTCATAGAAGCTTGCCAATAAATGCCAAACCAGGAAGAAATAATGGGAGCGAGGTAAGCAAGGTGCATGGTGTTGGCATACGTCGATGTAGATTTAACCGATCCCAAGATACGCATGTCGGCCAAAAATGTCATGCAGGTATGATTCCTCATTTTGTTTCTTGCAATATTGGTGGCATCCATTTTGAAAGCGGTAGGTTGCATGCAAGAAAGAAAGGCATCTTCCCATTGTGACAGCCCTGCTATTCAAGCATGAACTTTCTTGGGGGCGAACGAGTTTGATGGCAATATATAAAGTCCCGATTGGAAGTCCATCTTTGTTCCCACATACCAACTACAATATCAACCATGTTGAATATACTCATTACCTCGCTCTTAGCGTTGAACACTTGTTTTGCGGCAACACACACTGATACAATCATTCGAGGTGAGCCCTTGTTTTCCGGGACAGACACGCTTGTCAACGGCTTTCTTTCGTTAGTCGACGTGGATACCGTTGACTTCACCGACCTAAGTGTCGAAGATGGTAATTTCTACTACCAAACTGTGGTGAACAGCAACTATGATGTGACTTTTTCTGACTTGCACGTTAAACTGGGAGAGTTTTCTATCATCGTTCCAAATTCTAATGGTGTTATTCGTTTCCCAGGGGTCACAAACAATGGCGGTACTACTAAGCTTTTACAAGGCGGCATTTCACCTAAACCGATCTCCATGGAAGTCTTAACCAATACTGATAGTATTTACCTTGCTTTTGATGGATCCGAGGGAGAGACCGGGAAACTTCAAGTTGGCGGGTCTTCTTCTTTTTCTTCGAATACAGGGCAGATTTGTTTGCGTGATTTTGTGCTTGAAATACTGACCGTTGTTACTGGCAATGGCTGCATCCTACTTGACCAGGGGTCAATTTTCGACGTCAAAGACTTTGGAACACCAAACACCATCGTGTTCAACAGCCCCGAGTCCGAGTTACATGTGAGTGGATACGTGCAGGCGGACATAAAATTAGCAGAGTTTTCCCCAGGAAACAAAATTCTGTTTGATTCATCCATATATATGTGGATTTATAATTCCCCCTACTTGTCTCTCTATTTTGACTCAGGGGTGCAAGTACGGCTCAATGTTGGCACCGGGTTCGGAAACAGCTATTTTGCTGTGACTTCAAGATCGGTGGCCATGAGACTTGATCCTCCAAGTGGCGCAAACAAGCGGCCAGACTTCTGCCAGTGCAATGATGTCACTTTTGAGCTCGGACCCGGGGCCACCCCGGAAGAGCATACTACCACACTTGTTACCACTGATACCGACAATGACCGCACATTGACAGTCGATGCCACAGTCGTGGTGACCACCACTGACGGGATGTGGACCACAATATGGGACTATGAAATTCCCGAAGTCTCTACGTCAGAAGAGACTTCCACCGAAGAGACTTTCACCGAAGAGACTTTCACCGAAGAGACTGCGTCAGAAGAGAGTACGTCAGAAGAGACTTCGACAGGTGAGACTTCCACAGAAGAGACTCGGACCGAAGAGACTTTCACAGAAGAGACTTTCACCGTAGAGACTTTCACCGAAGAGACTTCGACAGAAGAGACTTTCACCGAAGAGACTTTCACCGAAGAGACTTTCACCGAAGAAACTCCGACCGAAGAGACTTTCACAGAAGAGACTCTCACCGTAGCAGCTTCCACCGAAAAGACTTTCGCCGAAGAGACTACGTTAGAAGCGACTTTGACAGAAGAGACTACCACAGAAAATACTTTCACCGAA
>JAJMCF010001747.1:0-14314 GCA_030585045.1 Zhuliangozyma parablackwelliae | reverse complement strand
TGGTGTGTTGTCGTTTGTGGTTTCATTATAGGTTCGTGGCGATATGTTACTGGTTCTTAGTGGATGTGATGGGCTCTCCGCTAGTTAATACGTCTGTCTTTCATTTCTGTTTACATATTCTTCTTTTAATTGATGTCTTTTGTGTTGCCTTGCCAAACCGTTGTGTAAAGTGGCTGTCTGGCAAAGGAAAAAAAAATGTTTGATAGATTTCGACCCTCGCAAACTCACCAGCAACACCACACACCACATTACACACCACACAACACCACACAACACAACACAACACCACACATCCTACAGTACACACCATGGCCGGAAGAACACAAAGGGATTCCGCTTCAGAGTCGGAGTCGGCTCGCAACAACAACACCAACAACGCCCAGCTGGCATCTGGAGGCGGGTCCACATCACGAACAGCAGCCAAGGCAAAGAACCAAGCAGCACTACAGGCACAGCAATTATTCCTCTCCAAACACATCAACTCCAACGGCCCTCAGGACCAGCCCAAAGTCGAGCCCCTTGATTTCGAAAAGCTCGACGATTCCTTCTTGACAAAGTACTGCGAGCGGTACGATATCCAGAGTCCGAGAGCGGCATCGGTCAACTGTGACATCTTAAACAGCGAGATTGGTAAAAAGACGTTTTCAAAGAGAAGCAAGGAGAGAGACCAGCACCGTATCAGCAAGCCCGAGTTGGCTGCTCGGTTAAAGAGCCACTTTTTGAGTTTGCCCGCAAAAGAAAACGACATAATCACGGGGTTCTTGTACAAGGTGAAGCATCAGGATAACGAGTTTAAGTTGAACTTTCAGTAAAACAGGGCAGCAAGAACAGGGCAGCAAGAACAGGCAGCAAGAACAGGCAGCAAGAACAGGGCAGCGGGTCGGGGTCTATAATACTATGTATACTTTTTTTTTTAAATGCCACACGAAAGAACGAGAGAGAATCGAAAAGAAAAGTATCCCCTGTTGTCAACATCAATGGACTCATCAAGCATCATATTTATAGCCACTTTGGTAGTGGCGTTTGTTTTCCTTCGGTGGCTAATCACACCAATCCCACAGTCAAACGAGTTTGACATCAACACCGAAGGATCCCCATCGTCGGGATCGTCAACTGGTTCCACCTCCGGGTCTGGTTCCGGCTCCACCTCCGGCTCCGGCTCAACTCAGCCCACGCGCAGAAACAGAAGACCAGTGACTGACTCCATGATTGAAGTGGTTCAGACGATTGCGCCCGCATTGGCGGTTGAGCAAATCAGACACGACTTGGAACAGACGGGCAGCGTCGAGGTCACAATCAACCGGTATATCGAGTTGGGCACATTACCGTTCCCACCGGGATACACCCCACCACCACCGCCACCAGCAACAGCGACAGCAACTGCAGGAGCAACGGCAAGCGGGAAATCCGGATCCAAAAAGACGTCGGTCAACTTGTTGGAAAAGTATGATATTGACCCTGAGAACCCGGCTCAGGTTGAGGGGTTGCAGAAAAAGAGGCAGGAGATGATTATCAATGCTAGAAAGAGGTTGGCGGCACAGTTGAACAACGAAGTCGACTTGTGAATGAAATACACCCTTGGTAGTTGTGTTTGTGTATTTTGTGTATACAATCTATTGAATTAGGGTAGGTGCTATTCTCTTCTTGACCTTTTTGTCCCGGTTGAAAAACACATCGATTGTGGGTGTATGTGATGGCGTGGCCTCTGTCATTGTTGCCTCTGTGACTGTTGCCTCTGTGACTGCTGAATCTGTAACTGGTACTGTTTTGTCTTCCACCTCTACGCCAGTTACCTCTTTGTTTGCCGGTACAACTCCACCGGCGACTTCTTCCAGCACATCCTCTTCCTGTTGATACCTCTCGCCCAACACTTCCGCACCAAAGGTCACCACCGAGCAGAACCCATCCGTCGAGCTCACCAAAATGCGAGACCCATCGACATCCCACCTGAGATCGGTGATTGTGCTATAGTGCAAGTTGGACACGTACCCCACGGGCTCAAACGTGTCCGTCGAGTAAACAAGCACGCTGTCCTGAGTCGCCATGGCAAAGTACATCTGGTATGGAAGCTTCGTCACCTGCTTGTCGCTGGGCTGGTACTTTATAGGGCTGAATGCCACGGCAATGGCTGGTCGAGCGAGCCCGGTGATTTTGTAAACGGGCGAATGTGAAAGGCCGGCTCGGGTGTACACGTAAACGACATTCTTGGTTGTTGTTGTTGTTGTTGTTGTTGTTGCCGCTCCCGCTCCCGCGCCAGCGCCCGCCTCACTCGCCTCATCCTCGATCCCTGCTGGCGTTATAAGCAAACTTCCATCGGGGGAAAAGCATAGCCTCCGGAAAAACGACTGCAACGTCTCGGGGTAGTACATGTGCTGCGAGTCGTGCTTGGTGAATTTGTGAAGTAGTTTGGCGTCGAGGATGCCCGCGGCGGCATTGTGCTGCGAAATCTTGTACACATTCATGGCGCGATCGGCCGACTGGCTCACGATAAACTGGTTCAACGGGTCCCAGTACACACCCTGTACATAGTGGGTGTGGTGCTTCAACGAGTGCACCAACTTGCCATTGATCTTGGTGGTGCTCCCTGGCTGCGTCTCCAACTGGTAGATCCGCAATATATTGTCCATCGACCCCGTGACGATGTACTCGCCACTGGGACTCCAGCAGAGATCCATAATCTCGGAGGCCGACGACCTAAAGGTGCCCACAACCTGCCAGCTCTCAACTGCCTCGTCGTCGTCGCCATCATCACTGGCGCCAAACTCCTTGATCAATGTGGTGCTCAATTTCCAGAGAAACAAGGTCCCATCGTCGCCCGCAGACGCAAGCAAGTCGCCTCCCTGGTTGAACCGCACCACATTCACCGCCTGTGTGTGTTTGCGCAACGTGCTCAAGTACTCCACCGTGTTTGACGCAAGCAACTTCCACATTCGAATATTGTCATCACCCCCGGCCGTGGCCAATCGCACCGCGGGCGTCTCACGGGACAGGTCCGGGTGCGGCTGGAAGTCAACCGAGTATATGGGCAGGTTGTCGTCGTGCCAGTGGACAGTGATTGCAGTTGCGTCCATGGCAGTGTGCAATTGGTGTGTTGGTGCCTTGAAATATTTGACGAAAGAAGGAAACGCGTAGTGGAAAAGAAAAAAGTGGCATCACGTGGATGGGGAGACGTTGAAGGTTATATGGTCTTGGCAAAGAAGTCCGGTGGTGGAGTCTCCCATTGGTGTTGGGGAAAGACGGAGGAGGGAAGGTAAGAAGCTTTTACTTGCAGCAGCAGCTTCTCGTTGAACATTGGGGTAACGCCGCTATAGACAGCCACCCCTGTAGATACTACATGTGCAATTTGCCAGCAGATGGCTACACGCACTAGTTGACGCCTCCAGTGTCTGCGCATGCATTAGTTGCAGCTTCTGCTGCAGCTTCTGCTGCTTATGCTGCTGCTTCTGCTGCTTCTGCTGCTGCTTCTGCTGCTGCTGTTGTGCCCGCCATTGAAGCCAGTTGGTCAAACGGCAAAGCCTCAGTGACCAGCATTTTTTTTGTTGCCGAAACAAATCAGTCTTCCAGATAACAGAGTGATAACAACCCCAGCAATGAACTTACGGGACAACGAGGAATTGAGGGAGACATTTGCGCTATTGACGAGGACAGGAAGTATCATATCAATATCCAGTGAGGATGCTGCCGAAACCGAGTCGTCGTTGTCCTCCTTTTCGTCTCCACAGATAACAACCAGCGAGGAAGGCGAAGAAGAGGATGTCGGCAATGGCAACTACAACGACAACGACAACGACAACGACAACGACAATGACAACGACAACAGTGATGACGACGAGATACAAACCCACCTGGAGTACACATTCACCATGCCCAGTGTGTCGACGCCGTTGCTACCCCCTCCGCCCCAGCAACCCAAAGACCCGTACCACGACTACTACGAGGCGTACTCCGATCAATTTATCCAGTTTATGAACAAGAACCCCACGACATACCATGTGATTGCCCATTTCAAGTCGTTGCTTGAAAACAATGGCTTTTCGTACTTGCCCGAGTCGGGTGCGATCAAAGACTTGGCCCCGGGGTTTTATTACACCACCCGCAACGACCAGAGCTTGGTGGCGTTTGTTATTGGCGGGAAATGGGAGCCCCAACACGGCAGCTGTTTTGTCGGCAGCCATTGCGACGCCTTGAGTGTCAAGCTCAACCCGCGCGGGCTGTTGAAAAAGAGTGTGGAGGGGTACGACTTGCTTGGTGTGGCGCCGTACTCGGGGAGCTTAAACAAGCTCTGGCTAAACCGCGATTTGGGCCTTGCTGGATCGGTCTTGGTGCGTGGCAGTGATGGCACGGTGTCTCGAAAATTGATAAACTCGTACCCGCAGCCCGTTGCATTTATCCCGCAGCTAGCCCCGCACTTTGGCGTCGACTCAAGCTACAACAAGCAAACCAAGATGGTTCCCATCTATGGCTATGGCGAGGAACTGAAACTAACGCCCACCGACGAGGAGAAATTGAGCAAGTTTTACCAGCGCCATTCGTTGTCGCTCTTGCGGTACGTTTCGCAGCTCGCAAACACTCCCGTTTCGTCGATTTTGGATTTGGACTTGGACTTGGTTGACGTGCAAGACGCGCACCGTGGCGGGGTTGAGCGTGAGTTTATCTTTCTGGCCAGCTTGGACGATCGGTTGTGTGCGTTTGACTCGATTTATGGGTTGATTGAGTTTAGTCAAAAGTTTTCCACCGGGTGGGATATCGCCGAGTCGACGGACTTGAATGGCGTTTACCTTGCCAATAACGAGGAGATTGGCAGTCGGACCCGGACTGGCGCGTATGGCGGGCTCTTAAAGGATATAATCGGGTCAGTGGTGGCTGGCACCACCACCAGCAAAGCCGGCAAAGCCGACAAAGCAAACAAGGCTCCCAATGTGAAGGAGGCGCTTGCAAACTGGACAACAAACACGGTGATTCTCTCTTCTGACGTGACCCATGCATTGAACCCCAACTTTAAGGACATTTACTTGCAAAACAACTACCCCTTGCCCAACACGGGCCCGTCGATCAAGTTTGACTCCAACTATCACGTGTTGAGCGATTCCTACGGCAATGAGTTCTTGACACGCGTGGTGCAACATTTGCCCGGTATCGAGCTCCAGCATTTCCACATTAGAAACGATTCAAGGTCGGGAGGAACGATTGGACCCATTATGAGCGGCAAGCGCGGCATCAATGGCGCCAAGCTCCTTGTGGACGTTGGGTTGCCTATACTCTCCATGCACTCCATCAGAAGTGTTACGGGGTATAAAGATGTGGGGATGGGGGTCCGGTTCTTTGAGCGGACTTTTCTGCACTGGCAGAGGATAGTTGGCGAAATGGGTATATAGTGTTTTTGCAGCATCGTCACGTGATATTCTTTTTTTTTTTCTTTCGTTCTTTTCTCTTCTTTTTTTATCTCGATAGAAATGTCTGGAACTTTTTTTCATTCTTCTTATTCATTATCAACCATCATCACTTTCTTGGAGCCAATATGAGAATACCATTGACAATCATTAGGGGCGGCGGGCCTGCTCGTCGTGTTGTGCCTGTTTGTTTTAAAAGATCTTTCCACGGCTCAAGAATTACCCTGCTAGATTTTGATCCTTACAAGACATTGGGCATCGACAAGTCGGCCGACCAAAAGCAAGTCAAAAAGGCATACTACGATTTGGTCAAAAAGTGTCACCCGGACGTGAACAAAGAGAAGGATGCCGAGAAGCGATTTCACAAGATTCAGGAATCTTATGAGTTGTTGAGAAATGCCGAGAAGCGGGCGCAGTACGACAAGTACGGAGCCGCGGCGTTTGATGCCAATGGCAATGCCAATCCGTTTGCCGGAGGAGGCGGGGGACAGGGCAATCCGTTTGGTGGGTTTGGTGGAGGCGCTGGTGCCGGTGCCGGTGCCCAGGGGAACCCGTTTGCCGGTATGGGGTTTGATTTTGAGGATTTATTCCGGGAAGCGTTTGCCGGTGGCCGAGGTGGTGCTGGTGCTGGTGCTGGCGGGGCTCGTGGTGGGAGGGCTTTTGTCACTGAACATGTGGGCGACAATATCGAGGTGTTGAAGTCCATTCCGTTCAAGGATTCCATTTTCGGGTGCAAAGTGACGGTCAATTACAAGGCCGTCGAGGCATGTGGCACCTGTGATGGCAGGGGGGTCAAGAAGGGAGCCAAGAAACTGACGTGTCCCACGTGCCATGGGTCGGGGCAAACCACCCATATCATGGGCGGTTTCCACATGTCGTCCACCTGTCCAACGTGCCGCGGTAGTGGCGTGTCGATACCCAAGCTGGATGAGTGTGGCTCGTGCCACGGACAGGGAGTTGAAGAAGTTGCCAAGTCCAAGACGGTGGAGGTGCCACCTGGCATCAGCGATGGGTCGAGGATAAGAGTGCCCCAGGCTGGCGACGCGCCCTTTGTGGCCAAAGACCCCTACAACCAGACGAGAAACGGCGATTTGATCATTCGGGTGGGCGTGCAGCGGGACCCCAAGTTCACGCGCGACAAGAACGACTTGATTGTGAAGGAGGAGATATTGATGACCACTGCTGCGCTTGGTGGCGAGATTATTGTGCCCACGATTGACGGGCAAAGCATCAAGTTGAAGGTGCGGCCCGGGGTGCAGAATGGTCGCAAGTTGACGATCCCCGACAAGGGTGTCCCCATCAACCGTAATTTGAACAACCGGGGCAATTTGGAAGTGGTGTTGAATGTCAAGACGCTTGTGCCGGAAACGCCCACCCAGACTGCGTTGTTGGAGGCGCTCGCGGATGCTTTCAATGACAAGAATGCTAGGAGAACCGACTCTGACTGGCACTTGGACATTGACGAAACCAGCGGTCCTGTCAATGAGACTTTTGACGAGAAGGACATGCATCCTTCAAAGTTGGCGAGGATGGGGAAGATATTGGGCAAGTTTTTCAACTTTGATAACAAGAAGGACGACAAGAAGTGAGGGTGGGGGGGAGAGCTTGTCTCGTGTATATAGGTTATAGAATCCTCTTTTGTTTACCTGCATTAATCAAACACTTGTACATACCTTGGTGGGTCCCTCGTCCTGCCCACTCGTGCGCTACCGTGGACAGCAACCGGAAAAGTGACCGTGGTGACAATCTGGACTGTGTAGGATGAGGATCTACAATTCAACCGCCTAGACCCAGCTGGGTTTTGTGTTTTGTGTTTTGTGTTGTTTTGTGTTGTTTTGTGTTGTGTTGTGGTGGTGGTTGTACTTTTTCTTTTCTTGTGCCTATAACCGCCGACGCGTCAATCGAGAAAATAGGTAAACAAAGAAAGGAGCCCCGGGAGCCCCTTTGATAGAACAAGTGAAAACGCTTGTCAAATGACTGAAATATCACGTTCTAGGCCAGGTCAGAATCAGGGGACCGCCACAGAGGGGGAGTCCTGGTGGTGGTGACTCGTTTCAGTCGTGGCGAGCGAGGTTTTGCCCTGGGCTAGAGACAACTTGGGTTCACCCCCAGGGGCCACTTCCCCCTCTACGTATCTCTGTGTGTCTCCCTCTGTGTTTCTATCCGTCCACCTGTACCTCTCTGTCTCCCTCTGTGTTTCTATCCGTCCATCTGTACCTCTCTGTCCCCCTCTGTCAAATTGTCCTGAGCCAACTGTCACAAAGAGGGAAAGAGGAAGAAAGAAGAAGAGAAAAACATTTCGTGTTGTGTTGTTTGTAAACAATGAAAGTGAAACTAACCACACACAATTGCCCATCGCTCCTCCCCCCCATTACGAAGTTATTACAATTGGATCCAGAAATCTTCAGTTGCAGTGTCGTACCTTTTTGTTCAACCTGCTTTGTCATTCTTTTTTAAAAGGTCTACCTGATCCTCCTTCTTGTGCCTCGCCACTTGTTTTTCCTGCTTACCCCCATCTCCCCCCCCCCCTTGTGTCTTGGCAATTCTACCAACTTTCGCCAGCCCGCCAGGAACCACTTTGCCAAGTCCCATTTTGCCAAGGGATCACCCCAGACGACTATTTGCAGTGACTCAGAGGCTACATCTTGCGCAATAGTTCAACTACCTTACCACACCACTCCATCTCCAGCCCACCATGATTGTCAGTCAAGATAATCTACAAGATATCGACATTAGTTCTGGAGCACCCCACCAGCGACAACCGTCATACACCCCGTCGCCGTTGCAGCGCCAAATGACCATATCCTCCCTGCACAGCAACGGGTCAAGGTCGACGAGCCACCTGCAGCAATACATCATCCAAGTCAACAAGCTACCGGCCAACCTTACGCCGTCGCAGCGCTTGAAACTCAGAAAGACAAACATCAGCAACACCATTGCCCAGTTCAAGTCCAACGATACAAACATTGGCAAGAAAGTAATAATCGACGACCAAGACGAAGACATTGACGACGACCCCTTGTTCAATGTCCCCTTTTCACAGAGCTTGAGCAGCCTACATCAACGGGAAAAGTTTTTATTCACCAACCAGTCAAGAAACTTTTCATTCACCACCGAGTCCACTAGAGCGTCGTCGGTCTTGTCCAGTGCCCCCAGCTTCAACGACAGCGTTTCGTCCTTGGGGTGTGTTGACGAATCTGGGCAGCATCCCCCCAGGAGCTCGGTGGCCAGCAGCAGCTACAAGGGCTTTGACCGAATCACCAAGGATGCCCAGGAGTTGACGGTGTTGTTCAACAACGACGAGTTTACTCAGATTTACGACGAGAGCTTTCAAAAGCGCAAGATGCTCTCGGGATTCAGGAGGATCGATGCGTCGCTTCCTGACTCGAGCCAGCAAAGCACAGCATTGAAGAGGTTGCCGCCCGTGCCCGTGCCCCGCCTCGGTCCCGTTCCCGTCATCCACGACGTCTGTTCCCTTTAGTGGGCCCGGGTCCCCCAGTACAAAGTACCACACATACACGCGTCCTACATGGCTACCGCCAAAGTCGTCGTTTGAGAAACTCAAGCACCAGCAGGAGTCGGAAGATATACTATGCAGCGCATTGCACAAGGAGTCGCAGATGCAGCAAAAGAGACTCGTTGAGTTGAACAAAGTGACGAAGCAGAGACAGAAGGATGTGAAAGTGTGGGAGTCGTTTTTGTCCACAAAGACCCTTCTGGACGTACCATGGAAGAAGATCCGCGCCCTCTACTGGCGCGGCATATCCCCCGATATTCGCGGCAAGGTGTGGTGGAAGATCAATGCGCTTAAGCAGGGCCACCAGGCGTTTACCGAAGCTTTCTGCGACCACCACTTTGACCGGTTTCTTACTGTTCAAACAAAAGTGGCACATGTGAGCGATTTGATCAAAGAGCAGCAGAAGCAGCAACACCCAGAATTGTCTGGATCAACCAAAGCGGCGCTCAATGAAAAAGTGTTTGGCGTGCGGTTGGTTCACTGGGTCCACATATACAGCAGAGTTCAAGCCGACATGCTCGATGTCTTCCCCGATGTCAATTTCTTTCAAGAAGAGGAACACTTGGCCAAGATCACCAAGGTGGTTATCAGCTCCATGATGTACTTGCTGCATGCAACTCACCAAGAGGACCCCTCGCACCTTTACTTTCTCCCTGGGCTATGCCACCTCGCCAGTATATTCTACTACAATTTCAGAAACACATACAAGAGCTTGGTGGCGCTAGTGCAATTTTTCCAATTGCGGTTGCCCAGCATGATGTTGACGTACCTCAATGGCCCCAAGGAAACCCAGGGGTTGATCAAGGACGCATTGAACAACTACTTGGTTCTCAAGTACGAAAAGTTGTTGCACTCCAAGCTCGGCCGGTTGGCGGGACACTTTGACGCCCGGGGCGTGGGGTCGTTTGACTACTTGCCCACGCTAATTCTCGGGCTCGGCACCAACTTGTTTAGCTTTGAGCTCTGCCAGCACATTGTTGACATTGTATTGTTTTCGCGCGACAATGACAATGAGGATGTGATTATCAAGTTGGTCCTCGCCTACCTCACCAAGATCCAGCACAAGTTGTATGGCTCCAAGGAGGAGGTGGTCAATACATTGTTGGGCAAAAACATCAAAGTGGGGAACGATACATTTACGTATACAAACGTCGGTTACGAGCTTGATTTTATAGATACAATCAGAAACATATAGTTTATGAAACAGCCCAAAAAAAGGAATATGGATTTTTTATCACCTTGGTGCATCGTTTATAGCATTCAACAACTCTTGTCCATCACCGGGGGTTTTGACCTTTACCACAAACGTCTTGATGGACCCGGACGACTCAAACGCGGGCACGCGAACCAATGACCCGTTGCCCATGCTGGAGTAGGTGATTTCGCCCGAGATGATGGTGTTGAGGAGAATCCGCAACCCGCCGTCGGCGCGCACAAGGATGCGCGACTTGTTGGTTGTCTTGTCCTTGAGCACCTTCAACTCGCCCACGCCCTTGTTGACGTAGGGGTTTTCCGTATTTGCCGTGTCGAGCTCCATAAGCTTGGCCCGTTTGGCGCACAACACCTCCTCGTTTTCTTCGCCGCTGGTGCTCTCCACCTTGGAAGCCATGGTGGCCACGGGGGTGAACTCGCCCCCGGCTTCCTCCTCGGGTGCATTGTCATTGTCGTCATGGTGTTGGTGGCCGTTATTGCTGCCGTTGGTGCCTGGTTCCTCTTTCTCTTTGTTGTCGGTGGCTGGCTTGAAGGAAAAGGAGAATGCGCTCGGTTTGGGGGTTTCGTCTTGTTTTCCGCCAGAGCCAGCGGCATTGTTGGTGCTTCCAAACGAAAATGGATTAGATGTGGCAGGGACAGTGGCTGAGGCTGGAGCAGAACCAAAGGAGAACGCTGACTCGCCCTGGGGCTTGCCAAACAGAAACAATGGTTTGGTGGTGGTGGTGGTGGTGGTGTTGCCAAACAAAGAGGATTTGGGCTCTTCCTTTTTCGACTCCATGCTGAATAGTGGTTTTGATGTGTTGTTGGTTGATCCAAAGTTGAAAGTGGGTTTGGTGGTGGTGGTTGCTGCTGCTGCTGCTGCTGTTTCATCCTTTTCTTCAGTCTTCTTTTCCGTGAACCCAAAGGAAAAGGCCTGCTTTGGTTGCTGTTCCTGTTTCTTGTCGACTGCAAGAAAGCTGAACCCGGGTTTTTGTGCCTCCTCCTTCTTTTCGCCATCAGGTTTAGAGCCAAAACTGAATCCTGATGCTGGTGCTGTTGTTGTTGGTGCCGGTGCTGGAGCATCAAATTTCTTTTCAGACGATCCAAAGCTGAATGCCGGCTTGGCTTGACTGTTGCTCTTGTCACCACCAAAGCTGAATGCCGGCTTGGTTTCTTCCTTCTTTTCAGCCGAACTCAATTTAAACACCAGGTCCTCAATCTTTTTGTCAAACTGAAAGCTGGGACCCTTGATCTCAACCTCGTCTTCGGAATCGTCCGAGTCTGGTGCATTCAACTTGGCAATCTTTTTCGGGTCAAACGTAAACGGCAGCGACTTGGCTTTTGTTGCTGTGGAGGAGAATGTAAACTGG
Source organism: Zhuliangozyma parablackwelliae (assembly GCA_030585045.1). Taxonomy (NCBI): domain Eukaryota; kingdom Fungi; phylum Ascomycota; class Pichiomycetes; order Serinales; family Debaryomycetaceae; genus Zhuliangozyma; species Zhuliangozyma parablackwelliae. The sequence continues at coordinate 2,846 of JAJMCF010001747.1, read as the reverse complement.
GGGCCCTGCACTTTGATCTCCTTTTTGCTGTCTTCCATATCGGCATCGTCGTCAGACTCGGAGGATACGTCAACAACTCCTGGTGCTTTTGCTGGAGCAGCAGAAGCAGCAGGCGCTGGCTTGGGATTGTTCACTTCATTGCTTTCTGCTGCGGGAATTGTGGCCAGGCTCGGTGCGAATGAAAACGGTGTGGGTGCCGCTTCGGTTGCCGGCTTTGGTGCATTGAATGAAAAAGTTGTGGTGGTGGCGTTCGCAGCTGGCTGGAACGAAGGAAAGGATGGTGCACTGACAGTTGTGGTGGGCTTGAATGTGAATGTGTTGGAGGACGGCAATTGTGCAGGTGCTGGTTTTGCTGGCGCTGTTGCCTGTGCTTTGCTTGTGACTGTGACTGTTCCTGTGAGGCACCGGGTATCTTTTTATAATACTCGATATACTTTTGCGCAATGGCAGTGTAATCCGTTATGCTATTGGGGACATTCAGCTTGTTTACAGCTTGAACAAACTGCTCATTCAATGCGCGGATTTTGGCGTGTCTGTCCGATGATGTGTTTGAGGAAGCGGTGCCAAAAGCCGGCGTGGTGGCTGCCGTGGATGCCTCTGCTTGCTTCAAGAATCCAAAGGGGTTGGCTGGTGCTGCTGGCTTGGCTGGTGCTGCTGGCTTGGCATTGTTCAAGAATCCAAAGGGGTTGGCTGCCGTGGATGGTTGGGCATTTGTGTTGCTGCTGCCAATATTATTGTTGTTGTTGAACCCGCTGAAGCCATTGCTTACAGGATGAGATGCGCCCAACTTGCCTCTGGGTTTCAAAATCTTGCGCTTCGCCAACACTTCGGCCGGCGCTGTAGCAACCGAGGGCAACTCCCCATCACTACCTTCCTCGTCGCTATACCCCCTTCCAAAAGTGTCTTTGGTTATCTGCTCAGTCGCTTGTCGTTTGGACATTGTTCCGGGAAACGTTGCTTAGATGCGCTTTGGTTGTGTTGGTACTAGGGGTAAAGTGATTTTGTTGATGCTTCTTTGGTAGTGAGACGACTCGGTATATGTCGTATACGACATTGTGCACAATGTCGGGAAGCTGATCAAACAGTCCTGTTCCCATTTCCCACCTTGTATGTTACTTCCAACGGAGGGGGCATAGGCAGGAATAAATACCAATAGGAAGCTGTTACTTGCTTGTCCCATGTTTACGGTATTTAGGTGGAACTTCCATATATCACGTGACTTGCGGGCTTCAGCCCTCACAACCCTCTGGTAACAGCACTACTTGGCGGGAAAGAAGAAAAAAAATTTGCTGGGGGGAAGCTGTCGCACGCTAACCAAAAAAAAACCATAGCCAACAGAGCTTTAGATATCTTTCTCTTTTGAAATCATCATCAAAAGTATGTTCAACTACAAAGACACAGACGAGGGAAAGAGAAACCATGCGACTGAGGAAGAATGCGTAGTCATAAACCAGCCAGTTCCTGTTGTGATTGAAAAGAGCTCCCACCCGTTTTTGGAGTTGTATATGCATTGATTCAGGGACTACATTGATTCAACAGTGCTGGGACTACAATCAAGAAGAAGGGCAGAGTGGGATGTGCATGTACTTGTATGGTACTGATCTTTTCCTGCCCCTTTCTCCACGCCGCCACGACCACAAGAAGAATCCTATGCTCCATGTTTCCAAGACTATGCATATTCCGCGGCCATGGACTTTCACCGTCTACTCCCAGACTCATTGTACTAACCCACCTTTAGAATGGCTCCAAAGGTTCAACAATCCAAGGCTGCTAAGGCCGCTGCCGCTTTAGCCGGTGGTAAGAAGGGTAAGAAGAAGTGGAACAAGGGTAAGGTTAAGGACAAGGCCCAACATCTTATCATTTTGGACCAAGAAAAGTACGACAGAATCTTGAAGGATGTCCCAACCTACAAATACGTTTCCGTTTCCGTTTTGGTTGACAGATTGAAGATTGGTGGCTCTTTGGCCCGTGTCGCTTTGAGACAATTGGAAGAGGATGGCATCATCACCCCCGTGTTGAAGCACTCTAAGCAACAAATCTACACCCGTGCCCAATAAATTTGAAACAGGGATCTTGTATATCTTATGGGTCTAATTAGTTTGTCACGATTTTAAACAGAACAACAACCAAGTCATAATAAACGCCACTGTGTATAATATTGAAAGGATGGTTTGCTCTGAGTGTAGCTCCTTTCCTCTAGCACCTCTTTTGTAGCCTTTGTCACTTGTCACATGTCACTTGTCACATGTCACTTGCAACTACACGTCTTCGACACATCAACCTTTTTTTCATCCATTGGCACACCAATGTTGGCAAGAATACGACGTGTGCCCCTACCCACTAGAGTCACCACTAGGAGAGCGTTCTTTGGCGCCGCCAAGCCTCAGACATACAAGGTGTCGAAACTCTTGCCCGGCACGCCCCAGCAGGTGTATGCCATAGTCAGCCAGGTTGACCAGTACCACCAGTTTGTGCCGTTTGTCGAAAACTCGTTTGTTTCCGAGCGCAGCCACGGCGGTTTGCCCCTTCGGGCCGGGTTTACAGTGGGGTGGAAGGATATTGTTGAAAAGTTTGAGTGTCAGTTGGCCTGTGTTGAGGGGGAAAAGGTGCACGCCACCAGCGTGGCGTTGGACTTGTTTGAAAACTTGGACACCGAGTGGCGGTTCAAGCCGAATGGTGTACACAAGTGTCAGGTGGACTTTGTGCTCACGTACAAGTTCAAGAACCCCATTTACGACCGCTTGAGTTTTATGTTTGCGCCCCAGGTTACCGATATCATGATTGGGGCATTTGAAAAGAGGTTGAAACAGGTGAAACGAGAGGGTGCGCGATTAAAAGATAGACAA
>JAJMCF010001746.1:17578-33908 GCA_030585045.1 Zhuliangozyma parablackwelliae | reverse complement strand
ATACTTAATTCACTGTCTCTGACAGCCCCTGGCCGGTGTGTGTGTGTGTGTGGTGTGTGTGTGTGTGTGTGTGTGTGTGGTGTGTGTGTTGTGTGTGTTGTGTGTGGTGTGTGTATGTGTGTGTATGTTTATGTTTTTTTGCAGACAACACCACCTGGAGTGGAAGGTAGTGTACCAACAAAAACGACCACACACGAACTAAATGGAACGGATATACATTGCTATCGCGGAAATCGTCGACACAGACGATACAACAACGAACCCAACAGGACACGGATCTCTCCCTCCTCCTCCATCAGCAGGTGTTTCTAATTCAGAGTCACGTTGCCCTGTTGGTCGTGTTGATTGGTCCGCTTGGGTCTACACCCGAGCTAGAGCTTGTGTTGGTGCTTTTGTTTGAAGGTTTCTTCGTAGCATTGTTCGTCTTCATCCAATAGTTCATCGTATTCTTTGATCGATTGTTCCCGTTCTTCCCACTCTTGTTGATCTTTTTCTGGCTCCTCCTGCTGGTCCCATTGTTTCACTACCATCTTGGAAAATCCAATATCCAAATCCACCATATTGATTGCGGAAAGTGTTCCTCTGGGGCCATAACCAAATCTTACACCTATGTTAAGAATCTTTAAAGACAAGATCAAATCCTTCACGCGTGCCGTCACCCCCCGAGATCTCCACGGCCCTACCGCCGTCTGAATTTGTCTCGCAAGGAACATCAACAGATCTTTGGTAAAGACGAGTTCTCGGGGAAGTGTACCGGCTCGTACCTGCTTTCTGAGTACTTCCGTTGTCAGCGCCATAGTGTTTAACTGATTCAATACAGATTGTGCCGCCTCCAGTGCCTGGTATGTATCAGGTTGTGGTACATCAACCATGGTTACATCAACCATGGTGGATATATGGACTGAGGAACCAAAATGAGAAAAAACAAGTGCAATAAGCAGCCTATTTATATTGACACTTAAATCTTGTTATGCTACAGTTGTTTGCACCTTCCTCATTTTTATTTGACAGTAATAAGTGGGGAGTAATTGATCACATGACATGGCTTGTTGTGAGCTGGAACAACATGACCGACGAAAAGTGGTCAACCTGTGCTGGATGCGCAATCGTTGGTGGGGATACAAGAGAGGGGTGAGGAACAGAGCACTCTGAGGTGGACAGGGAAGCATTTCTGGAGAGAGGAACAAGCTGCCAACGTGTCTGATTGTGGGGTTCAAGCTGTCTCACGCACGTTGAGTTTATTGAGGCGAGTTGCAACAACATCGACCATCACATCTGTGGCTGCTACAGATTACGTGAACTACTTGACTGCTGAAACACTGATCGATCAAGCGATACAGACATGTAAGAGAGACCCTGTCATCACACCAAACCAGTGTGGCACCTCTACTTTCCAGCCTGTGTGAGCTTTCTTTTTCGTGTGCTTCTCGTTCAACTTGATACCAGTTGGCTTCGCACCAGAAGGACCGAGTCACGTAGCTAGTAAATGAAATATAAATTTCTGATTGTACTCTTCCAACGGTAGTATGGAAATCCGTAGCCAGGGCTATGAAGTCCCCCTCTCATACTAAGACCACACCCTCGAAGGAACCAGTTTGTTCAATCCATTGCCACACTGTCGGAAACAGGCTCCTGGGACTACTGGAGCTGCTGGGGCTGCTGAGGCTGCTGCTGTTGGTTCTCTAACCCAGACGCCAAAGTTTTCACAGCCATCTGGCGGTCGTGCTCCACTCTCCCACACTGTTCTATCTTTCTCGCCCACTGTTCTATCTTCCCAGAGATGTGTTCCACAAAGTATACTAACAGTTCTGTTGTGCAGAGTAGTGCACGGGGGTTGGGGTTTGCACTAACTTCGATTTCAAGTCGGAGCAGATGTACAGCTTTGTCCAATACTCTTACTTGGCCCAGCATTTGCTGTGACCCCCATGTCTCTACCTCTTTGCCAATATCTGCCACGCGAAGCTGAATCAGCTTTACCAAATGGGGTAGGCATTGCTTGTCTGGACCAGCTTTTATTTCGCACATGATCAGATTCAAAGTTTGGAGAATAGAGTCTAGCTGTTTTAAAATTGGCAGGGCCATCTCTAGTGCACGAGTCGGGATTTGTGTTGGTGTGTAATTCATTTTGGAGGTAGTGAGCGATAAAGTACCAAGAAGAAGCTTATATATATTGGCAGCAACATCTTCTTTAGGCAACAGTTATGTGCACCTTCCTCGTTTTTATTTTACAGTAAAAAGTGGGGAGTAATTGATCACATGACATGGCTTGTTGTCGAGCTGGAGAAACATGACCGACAGTGGTCAACTTGTGCCGGGTGCACAATCGTTGGTAGGGATTCAAGAGAGGGGCGATGTGAAGAGCAGTCTGGAGAGTGCATGTAACGCCTTCAAAAGCACTTTTTGGACTGGTGGGCCATGCTTCGGTGGGCCATGCTTCTAACATGTCTGGTGGTGGGGTTTGAGTTGTCTCACGCACGTTGAGTTTATTGAGGCGAGTTGCAACAACAGCGACCATCACAACGGCGACACACCACGAACCACGGGAATGCTGAAACGCTGAGCCATTAAGCATAAACTCTCTCTTCTGTATGCTCCTCGTTTTACTATGGACCAAGTCACTTAGGCAATAAGTAAACAATAAACCTGTATTCTCAGAAAACTATAGAAACCTGCTCTCTTTCAACGTCACATTCCTCCTCCAGCAGGGCGGCAGTGTAGCAAGGAAAGCTGATATGGGGTGGCCGATTCAGTAGTCGTCGTACATGGTCCTACTTTCATATTCTCGCCTTTGTTGCTCCTTTTTTTGTTGTTGATCTTTTTGTCTCTCTCTTTCAATTAGTTGTTGTAGTTGTTGATCCAGTTCTTTTTGTCGTTGTTCCATTTGTTCCATTTTTTGGTGTTCGTGTCGCATTTCTTCCATTTGTTGCTGTAGCAGTTGTATTTGTTTATCCATGTTTTGCTGTTGAAGCTGTTGTCTTTGTTCCACTTGTCGCTGTTGTTCTTGTTGCTGTTGGTCTTGTTGCTCTTGGAGAGCTTGCTGATAGTTGTTTAATTGTGCCAGTGTCCAGTTTTGGCAGGATTCTTGGTCCCATTCTTGGACTGCCCTTCTGGTTTCTTGTACCAGGTTTTGCAACACGTCTGTTGTCACAAGTATCATGCTGCTGCTAAAACCTAGCTGTATGTCATCCATGACCAGATGTAACTTCTGGACCATAGCGCGAACATGGCTCAGCAAATGGATCGACTCCCACAGCTTTATAGACATCTCCATACGCTCTGCCAGATTCAAGAGCAGTTCAGTAAAGTGAACTACAATTTGGAGCGATGTAGCAGTTTGTAGCTGAGATTTCAAGAAAGCCACCATCCAAATCATAAACTCCAATTGAACTAAAACGGGTTGTGCCACTTCCAGGGCTCGGTATGTTTCGGGCGGAGGTTTATCAACCGTATTGACTATTAGGAACAGATGTACGTCCAGGATCAATGAACGTAGTTTAAGCAGCACCAGCAGCGACCCCCACGACTCTTTTTCCTTCTTAATGTCTGTGGCCCTAGTGCCTATCAGTGTCAACCTAGTAAGTAGGAACTGGTTGTCTGGACCAGCTTCCATTTCACGCTTCTTCGCATCTAAATATGCGACTAAAGCGTTTAGCTGGTCCCAGAGTGGTTGCGCCATCTCCAGTGCTTGAGAGGGGACAGGTGGCTGTGGTGTGCTATCCATGTTGGAGGTATCGATCAATGAAGAAAGAAATCAAGAAGAGTAAAGTAAGTGCAATAAGCAGCCTATTTATGTTGGCACCAAGTAAGGAAACAGTTTGTTTGCACCTTCCTCATTTTCACATTTTTCGTTTAGCAGTAAGAAATTGGAAAGCAATTGATCACATGACAATGCATGATAATCGAGTGGCTGGAGCGTGGTCAACTTGTGCTGGATACGCAATCGTTTGTATAGATGAAGTGAAGAAACAGCAAGAATAAAAAGTGTGTAAATGGACGCCCACTTCTGGTTGCCAATTTTACAGTAGACAACCACTCCAAAAAAAAAAAATCGCAGGTGGTGTGGCATCTATAAAAAGGGCACATTAGAGGAAAGTAGGAGTCTCGTTTAAAGAGTTACTAGTGCAATATGTGTACACAACTCCCGTGTGTGTGTGTGGCTATGCAGTGTAATCGCTCTTTGATATCAGACAATACAACCACAAGACTGTTGCCCTTCTGCTCCAGCAGGCAGGGGCCTCTTTGTGTTATGACACCCTCAATTCCTTGTAGCAACCTAATTCCTTATAGCAACGTTTGGCCCAATGCGCATCTGCCAATGGCGCAAGCAGCACTGACCGTGTCCAAAATATGGTCCTCGGTTTCTGCCAACAGCGGGTTTGTCTCCACAATGTCCAACGACTGCAAAAGACCCGTCTGGGCAATCTCTTCCGCCACAAACAACCCCTCGCGCAACGACAAGCCGCCCTCGACCCTCGTTCCCGTGGCGGGAACAAACGAAGGGTCAATGGCGTCAACGTCGTACGACAAGTGGATAGGGTGGTTGCGGTGGGGGTTCACCTTGTCCAACGCCATCTCCACCACCTTGCCGATGCCATACTTGTCAACGTGGTACATGGAAAAGGCGGCAATGTTGTTGTCGCGCAAAATCTTCTTTTCGCCATCGTCAACGTCCCTCAACCCGATATACACCAACTTGTTGGCCTTTAGTATTTGCGGGACCCAGGAGAATTCAGGGGGGTACGACTCGGCGTCCAACCCCATGATGAAGCTCAAGGGGCACCCATGCAAGTTGCCCGAGTCGGTGGTCTTGGGCGTGTTGATGTCGGCGTGGGCGTCGACCCAAACCACACACGTTTCCGGGTGGTGCAAGAGACTGGCGCTCACGGTGGCAGTGCCAATCGAGTGGTCGCCGCCAACGGTGATGGGAAGCCTGCCCTGCTGGAGCGACGTGTAGACGGCGTGGTGGATCTTTTTGCAGCACTCGCTGACAATCTCGGTGTTTTTCACCCCAAAGGCGTCCTTATCGTTGGTCTTTTGCTTCTCGTACTCGGTGTCGGCAAGCGGTTCTTTCAAGTCGGCGTCCCACCCGAGCGACTCCACTTGTTTCTTGAACCCGGCGTTGAGAATGTACTCGGGCCCCAACTCCACGCCGCCCTTGGGCTGTCCCCCAGAGAAGGGGGCGGTGATGATGGTGGCCTTTTTATCAGGAAAGAACTTGTACTGGACTGGAAATGGGTTAGTATCGAGGGTGTGTGTGTAAAAAAAAGGGGAGGGTGTAGACATACTTTCAGACATGGTTATAGGAATAGTTTGGAGTTGGCCATTCAGATAGTTTATGGGAGAATCGTCCCCTATATATATACTCCCACCCTTGTCGCTTGTTTAGATATCGCAGTCTGTTCTGTAAAGTGCAAGCCAACGCGAAAATTCCGCTGCGTGGCAAACTGCTTCACTAAGGGCAACCGAAAGAGAGAAAGGGAAAAAAAAGAATGAAGTCCTCGTCCCTCGCGTCGGGTTGAGATGCCATTAGGAAAACGTGTTTATATATACCTGGTGTGTGCTGACGCTGACGCTAGCCCTTGCCGAGGTTGGGCTTCTTAGCCCACGGCGCCCGGACTAACCCCACCCCGCCTCTCGACTCAGCTTGGCTGGCTACTGGGGTGTGAGGGGTGTGAGGGGTGTGAGGGGGTGCTTCGTTCGGCGTTTGTTCAGTGTTGGTTACACACTCTTTGTCAAACACTTGTTGACGGAACGCACAATGACCAACAAACCCAAAAGAAAAAAAAAAACCGTTTTGGTCCCCACGTTGTTGCAATACTACTACACCCAACCACACAGACGTCACTTTTGTATGGCCCACTGAGGATCCCCGGGGTTACGTTGAAGCACTGACAAGCCACATTTACGCTCTCTTCTCTTGATTCACCCCTTGGTTTTGTTTTCCAGTTCTGGTGTTTAATCATGAAGTTTGGAAAGACATTTGTATCACACCAGATCCCAGAATGGTCCATCTACTACATGAACTATAAGCAACTCAAAAAGATTGTCAAGTCAATAGATGTGATCAAAGATGAAGACAGCCACGCCGACCTGATCAAGGAGACCTTATCGACCTTTTTCTTTGAAATCGACCGAGACATTGAACTGGTGGACTCCTTCTACACCATAAAGTTTAAGGAGTACAACCGCCGTTTGGTCAAGATCATTCAGGTTTTGGGGTACCAGGAAAACGTCATCACCCACAAGATTGAGTCGCACGAAGAGTTGGACGAGGTCGTGACCATCCTTCTCGAGATCAGAGCCTTGTTTCGCAACTTGAAATGGTTTGGCGAGTTGAACCACAAGGGGTTTGTCAAGATTTTGAAAAAGTTGGATAAAAAGTTGACATCCATTCTTGAAACCGAAGGGGTGGACTCTGCTTCAGCTGCCGATGGCTCTACTGCCGCTAGATCCACTACCGATGGTATTGGTAGCGACTTTTCAAACAACAACAAGGAAGCTTACTTGACCACGCGAATCAATGCGTTGCCATTTGCCAACGGCACTGATTTGGCCACCAGCCTCGAAACCATCAGCCGCATCTTGTTGCAATTGGGATCTACAAACAATGTCCACGCCGAGTCGTTAAAGTCCGACAACGCCAACGTGGTGGCCCAGTTGATCAAACAGGACGACTCCATTGCGTTGGCGCAGCAATTGGCAACCACCCCGGTTTCAGACAAGTTGCTCATCTCATTGTTGAACAAGGCGGCTTGTGCAAATGCCACGGGGTGCATAGACGAGTTATGGGGTCGCATAACCAATTTGTACCATGAGTTTGACATTAATGGCAGAAACTTTTTCCACCAAAACATCATCAGTTTGGGCAAGGAACAGTTGATCAAAGAAGACCTCACCACCACCACCACCACCACCAAACCCGGCCAATCCATCAACGGACTTGTTGGGCTCAACAGCAACAGCAACAACACCGCCGGCTTGGTCTACATCTTGGCCAAGTTGGAACCCAGACACCGGGACTTGTTGATTTCAAACGACCACTACAAGCGCACACCTCTTCACTATGCCGCGCAGTACGGGTTGTCCGAAATTTGCCAAATCCTCATTGAGTACCTCAACAAGTTCCAGTTGATTGGCACCAACAACACCTCCATCGACGACGTGGATGCTTTTGGCGACCAGGAAGGGTTGACCCCCTTGCACTTGTCAATCATAGGCAAGCACCCACGCACGACGGAGGTGTTGCTTCGGTTCAACAAACACCACACGCTAAAGTGCCCCAACTTGTTGTTGCTCGCGGTGAGGTTAAACTCGAGGCTGATTTTGGACTTGCTCATCCACGACGGAAACATCAATGTCAACTATACCGACGCCGAGCACCGCAACGAGACCGCGCTTTATATCGCATCAAAACTAAACTACCCCGAGTTGGTGGAGTACTTGTTGGAGTCAAATGCAGATACCGAGATGGGAGAGCGCGTTTTTGGGTGGACGCCGATTTTTATCGCCGCCTGCGAAGGCTACGCCGCCATTGTCAAGTTGTTGAAGGAGTTTGGCGCGTCTTATGGCATTGTGGACGACTCGGGGTGGTTGCCCATGGAGCACGCCTGTTTGCGGGGTCACTTGCAAGTGGCCGACTTGCTTGTCCCAGAAAACAAGGACTTGTTGCTCTACGATATCTACCACCCGGAAAAGAACTTGCCTCGGGTTCCGTCGGCGGCCGCCAGTCCCGCTCTCGTGGCCACCACGGATGGCACTACAGTGTCCACGTCGTCCGTCGACCGGTTGCCAGTGGCGCACAAGAGCGCGGTGGATGAGTTTTACAAGCAATTGAAAGCACCCTCGTCTTCTTCTGGAACTGTTACCCCCCGCTCGACGTCGCCCAAGAATGGGAAACGCATGAAGCCAGTAAAGTCGTTTGGCCATCGGTACTTGAACGAAAACGAGTCGTTGATCTTGATCACCTTGGGCACCACCGATTTGCGCGACGACAGCGTGCCAGTAGAGTTGAACAAAATCTCCCTTGCCCGGAGCTTTGCCACCGAGTTGGACACGGCATTGTCCTTGTCCATCACGTGTCGCCACAAACAGACAAGCACCCCCGTGGAGCCGCCCGTTATTGTTGACCTCCCATTGGAGGACCACCACGGAAGCGCCACCGACCCCATCAGCTTCAAGCTCACCGACTCATTGTCGGTTGAGGATGTGGTGATTACGTTTGACTTGATTCCCACGTACCAAGTGTCCAAGAAAGTTCTCGGGCGCGCCATTGCCATTTTGAAGGACGCATACACCAAGGTGGGCCCCAACTTGCGGTCGTTGTACAACAACATCACCGTGCCCCTTGTGGAGTCGGCCAACTTGGACATTCTCGGGTTAATCCGGTTCGAGTACTTGCAGGTGCACCCGTTCAAGCACCCGGCAATGAGCATCGCTCGGTCCGACACGTATTGGAAGCAGCTTGTTTCCACCAGGGTGATTGGCCACCGCGGGATGGGCAAGAACGACAGCGGGAGAAAATCGTTGCAGTTGGGAGAAAACACCGTTGAGTCGTTTATTGCCGCGGCGTCGTTGGGTGCGTCGTACGTCGAGTTTGACGTGCAGCTCACCAAGGACTATGTCCCCGTGGTGTACCACGATTTCACCGTGGCCGAGTCGGGTGTCGACATTCCCATGCACTTGCTCACCCTCGAGCAGTTTTTGGCGTTGAACAAAACGAGGGAGAAGCGCAACCACGCCGTGGACGATGAAGTCTTGTCGCGGGGGAAACCGCGGGCCAAGTCGTCGTTTGACTTGCAGGGCGGCAAAGACGAAGTGGACCGCGAGTTTGAAAGCCAAATCAACGAGCGCATGCGGTTGACCAAGACTTGGAAGAGCAAGGGGTACAAGGGAAACGCGCGGGGCACGTCGATTGCGTCAAACTTTGTCACCTTGAAGGAGCTTTTCCAAAAGGTTCCGTCGCATGTGGGGTTCAACATTGAGTTGAAGTACCCCATGTTGGACGAGGCCGAGCAGGAGTCGATGGGGGAGATTGCCCTTGACTTGAACCTTTACTTGGACACCATTTTGCAGTTGATATACGACGAAAACACCATGGGCCGGCACATTGTCTTTTCGTCGTTCCACCCCGACGTGTGCCTCCTCCTTTCGTTGAAGCAGCCAACCATGCCGATTTTGTTTCTCACCGAAGCTGGCACGTCGCCCATGGCGGATATCAGGGCGTCGTCGTTGCAAAACGCCATTCGGTTCGCGAAAAAGTGGAATTTGTTGGGGATCGTGTCTGCTGCCGAGACGTTGGTGAAAACGCCCCGGCTTGCGCAAGTGGTCAAGTCCTCGGGGCTCGTTTGTGTTACTTATGGGGTAGAGAATAACGAGACCGAGTTGGCCAAGATCCAGATGCGCGCCGGTGTCGATGCCGTTATTGTCGACAGCGTGTTGGCTGTGAGAGAAGGGTTAAGGGAGCACAATGACAGCATGAAGGAGTATGAGGAGCCAGATAGTGAGTAGAATTTAGACTTGTTTGCTAGTGTTTTTTTTTCTTTTTTGGCTTTCTCTTTTTTTCATAATCCGAGTTCGAAAAAGTGGAGACCACAAGGTGCGCGATATATATATACAAACCCTCCCCCCATTCATCCATGAGCGGTAATACGGAAAACGACCCCCAGCCCCCGGTCACGGCCTCGTCTACTTCCACGGCATTCTTCAAGCCAAGAGCGATCCAAGCGGTTCATGTGAATGCAGCACGGGAAATGACCCGCTTGCACACGTCTGCAAGACAGCCACCCCAAGCAACCCCAACCACAGCCACAACCAACACAATCCGCAAACCACCTCCGCCAAACACCGCCTCGTCCATGCCTATATCCTCTACCGCGACCCAGCCAAGAATCTCCATCCCCCACGAAAACGGCGTTGAGTGTCGGAACCCGCAATGCGCCCATTGCGGCCAGGTCATCATCCCCTCGCCCCTGGCCTCCTTCCCCATTCACGACTCCCCCAGTCTCCAAATCAACAATTGGAAAATCTACACCATCAAAAAACCCATCTTGAACGCGGTGGAGCTCGACTTGCTCGAGTCCCGGTTCGATTTCCCCCTCCCGGAGATGATCTTTGGCAACAATGGCGTCAAGCTCGAGCACCCGTGCGGGAGTATCCAATTCAACGCCCTCGATGCGTTGGATAGCCTCGAGCCCACGAGCTTGAAAGTGAGCTACTCGCAAGAATGGGCCGATTCCAGGAGGAAGAAGCGCGAGAGCCAAGTGCGCGAGTTGGACGTCGACAGCGCGTTGAAGCCGTACGACTGGACATACTCGCCCAACTACCGCGGCACCGTAAAGGGGATACCGTTTGTAGAGACTCCCGAGGCAGAGATACCGGTGGCGAGGTTGACCCAGCCCGACCCGATTTTGTTTTTTGACGAGAGCGTTTTGTTTGAGGATGAGTTGGCCGATAATGGGATTTCGGTCTACCTGACCAAGATCCGGGTGATGCCAACGTGCTTGCTCTTGCTATGCCGGTTCTTTTTGAGGATCGATAATGTGATTTTCCGGATCCGGGACACGCGGTGCTTCGTCGATTTGGAGAGTGATGTGATTATCAGGGAGCACAAGGAACAAGAGGGTGCGTACGACGAGGTGTTGCGGAAAGTGAGCGGGAGAGATCCCAAGAAGCTAATGCGCGACTCCAACTGGGTGAGTCAAAACATCCCGGTGGTGAAGCGGGTGGTGGAGCTGGCGCAATGCAGGGTGGGGGATGAACCGACCAGATAAATAAACCGGGCAACGTAAATAGACCCATAGACTATTGTAGGTGAAGAAACTATACAATCTACAAGAGTGTACCGAAAAAAAAAAAATTGTACAGAAAATTTTTCAACCATCAGTATATCAACCATATGTTTGCCAGGTCGTCACTACTCGCTCGGCGCGCGATACCCTCTGCCGCCCGCTCAATCCACACAGTTCCAAAACTTTCCCTCGATGGCACATTCCAAGCCGAGGGCGTTTCGGGTTTGCTCTCGTCGCAGGGGTACAAACTCGCGTGGCAGGACTACCAAAACTACCTCCTCACCAACTTGACCCTCCTCACCAACGGCACCCATTTCGAGGTCAAGTCGACGTATATGACGCTACTCAACACCGCCAAACAGCCGTTGAAGCAAAATGTGTTTCACTACGCCAGCATGGCGCACAATAACCACTTTTTCTTTGAGCAGCTCGCCCCGGCCGAGGCGGCGCAAAAGACGCAGCCCTCGAGTGTATTGTTGGACAAATTGTCCAACTCGGGTCTTGGCGGCGTTGACGATTTGAAGAGCAAGATGGTGGGCATAGCCCAGGAGAGTTTTGGCCAAGGGTGGGTGTTTTTGGTTGAGGGCGAGGACAAGAGTTTGAGGCTTGTCAATTGCCACAATGACGGGACCCCGTATTGGTACGGCAGATCGCAGGTGCTTGACTTGAACGGCGGGGTGGACGAGAGCAGCTACACGTACTTGGAAAGCGCCAAGGAAAGGGCCCAGCAGGGCGTGAAGGACCATTCGTTGCCCTTGTTGGCCATCAACTACTGGGACTACATGTACATTGAAGACTATGGCGTTACGGGGAAGAAGGAGTACTTGGAAAAGCTTTGGGGCTGCATCAACTGGGACGTGGTGAACAAAAGACTCTTTCAGGTTTGAGGTTTAGGTAGTGCGGCGTGTATATAGCTATTAGAACTCCAAAGCAAGCAATTCTTGAGTGGTGTAGTAGCTCACGGTGTCGGTGTTGACAACCGATTGGTACCGGTTGACGAGCTGGGAGGTTTCTTCGGCGTCCTGCATAATCTGTAGTAGCGTCTCGTCGTTGTACCAGTTCAACGGGAGACTTGAAATAAGAATTGGGATAAGGATGGTCAACTTTTCAATGTGTCTCCACTGCTGGACCAACGCGATAAACACCTTGCGCGACTCAATGTCGTCGCCCACGAGCGACTCCTTCAACTTGACATACTTTTCTTTAACCGCCTGCAATCGCTGCGATAACGGCACCGACTCCTCTAAAATCGGCCTGATTTGTTGGGTGATGAGCAGGTACACCTCGTGCTGTGGTGGTTCCGGGCGGCTGTGTTTCGCTGCTTTGAAAAGCAACCCATCGGGTCCGTGCAACTGCTCGAGCAAGCGGAGAATCTTTTTTTCTGACCGGTTCAAGTCCGACTGGTGGATGGCCTTGAGGATCGGGGCGGTTACAAGAAGGTAGTTGTTCAACAACTTGTCGGTTTTGATTGCATCGTTTTGCAAATGGAGAAACGATTCGAGCTGGCTTTTGCTGGCTTGCATGGGAAACTGTTCCATGATCTCCTGGACCTGGGCGTGCAACTCGGCCGGCGTTGCTTCCAGTAGCGACTTTAGCTTGTTGAGGTAGATCAAGTGGTTGAGTTTGGAGTTGAGTTGTTTGTAGAGGCCGTAGTACTTTTTTTCAAGCTCATCAATGCTGGACGCGTTTTCCGGCGGCACTTTGGGAACACCATACTGGTGTTGTAGTATCTTGGTGTCTTGTAGTAGCATATCGCACTCTCTCCCTAGCTCCTGCGACATGGGAAGTTATTGGTGGTGGTGTTGGTGTTGTTGTTGTGGTTGTTGTTGTTGCGGTTGTTGTTCCTTTCTCAACTTTACAAAACCAGCACCAAAAAAAAATTAGGCAGCAGTGTCAACCATCGCCACACATTTCAACACACCATGTCAGAGGACCCGCAATTGATCAAAAAGAAGTTGCTACAAGTAGCATCCACCGGCAAATATGCCACATTCACGCCGGAGCAACTGCTCCTGCATTTCAACCAGCTCAAACAGTTTTTGGCTCTGCACCAGGGGTCATTGGACAACATTGAGCTATTCAACTTGTATGAGCTCGAGTTCTACTTGTCGCTCTTGACAAACCACGACAGTGACGCCAAGGTTGTGCTTGACCGGTTGGGCGACCAGTTTGGCAATGCCAGTTCCCAGCGAGTCAAGGTGTTGCGGTCGATATATGCCGAAGCGGTTGAGGGCGACTTGGTCAAGGCATCCAAGCTCCTCTCGGAAGACCCCGACGAAATACGGTTACTGAAGCGACTCACCACGTTGTCGCGCGTACAGGGCGACGACGTCAAGTATATCACCAACTTGATATACTATCTCAACTTGCAACCCGCCGATTTGGAGGCGTGGAGTGAGTTGGCGGAGCAGTATACCAAGGTTGGCCAGTACGACAAGGCGATCCACTGCTACAAGGAAGTGGCATTGACCGACACCCGCGCGTACCCCATCTTTTACAAGATTGGGTTGTTGTTTTACTACCAGTTTCTTCAGGCTGAGCGCGGCTTGAAGAGCGACAAGAAGGACAAGCTCTACGAGTTGATGAAGGTATTGGCCAACGCCAGAGACCACTACTTGTATGCGATTGAGATCAACGACCAGTACGACAAGGCGTGGGTGGGGTTGGGTGCATTGACCACGTTGTCCTTCCACGACAAGTTGCACAAGATCAGCGAGAGCAGCAAGGAGATTAAAGAGTTTTTGAAGAGCAACGAAGCGATCAAGCTGATTGTGGGGAAGAAGTTGGAGGAGTTGCAGATAGATCAAGTTGAATAAATTGAATTGCTTGTAAACTATAAACATGGGGAACAGAATGTCCCTTTCATCAAATGGGGGAAACCACGAAATTTACTTTTTGGAACCGCACTTGCAGTCACCAGCAGTGGCACACTTGCATTCGGCGCCGCAGTTGCAGCCTGATTCTTCTGAGTAGTTGACTAATTGTTGAGCAGACATTGTAGTAGATGTAATTGATGTAGTTTGATAACGAGAGAAAAAGTGGAGAGAGAGGAAAAACTTTGCCATTTATATATACGTTGTGCCTCGGACCACCTCTGCGCGCTTATTGCTACTGGGGCAGGACAAGAAAAAAAAAAAAGACATCCCCCAAAAGAGAAATCAATGACCTTACGGGATTTATGCTACTCCGCGTTGCCTGTTTGCTCTCGAACATTCCAATTTGACCTTGGCCCAGGCTCGTGCTGTGCTGCGATGTGCGATGCGGGATATGTGCGGTGTTTATGAGAGGGGACGGTGCACGGAAATCGAAAGCCTTGTTCTCGGTCTAGGCTCTGGTCGGGTCGGTTGCATCCATACGACCGGGTACATTGCGCAGCACAACCTCTTCCCGCCACCAGTGGTTGCCATGAGGCTCGGAGAGGCGTGTCGTTGGTAACGCTGCTGTATTGCGCCCATAGCTCCAAGATGTGCAGCTTGCTTATGCTCTCCAGAACCCAACGGAGGGAGGGGGGTGTGCTCCTGTTGGTCCCATTGTTTCACTCCGTCCAGCAGGTAGGGCGTCAGCGTTTCCCAATTCAACCGCGCCAGTGGTGGTGCTGCAGCTTTTGCAGATGTTGCAGATGTTGCCATTGGGGTGTCTATTTCCATTGAGGTGGCTGTTTCCATTGGGGTGGCTGGTTCCATTGGGGTGGCTGTTTCCATTGGGATTGTTGCCATACTTCCCGGTGCCATTGGTACCATTGTTGCCATACTTCCCGGTGCCATTGGTACCATTGTTGCTGTTGTTCCTGTTGCGCTGGCTGTTGCTTCTGGGGTGGCGGTTGCTTCTGGGGTGGCGGTTGCTGCTGGGGTGGCGGTTGCTGTGGTGGTGGCTGTTGTTGTTGTTGTTGCTCATCCCATTGCCGAACCACCCTCCTGCTATCAGTGATATGAGCATTCACATTCGCAATTGTGGTAAGCTTTGTCTGGGGGGTTGAACCCAGCCTTATTTGGGATTTGAGAAGTCTTAAAGCCAGCGCCAAAAGTCTCACCTGTCCCAGCACCTTCCGCGATTTCCATGGCTTCACCGCTGTTGCCACTTGTCTTTCGAGAGTCTTTAACTTTTCATTTGCCTTTATCAATCCCCGCGGAGATGCACCGGCCACCACTAGCAGTCGGAGCAGCTCTAGTTCGGGTTCCATTGCATTTAGGTCATTCAATACCAGTTGTACCGCCTCCAGTGCGTGGTATGTGTCAGGTGGTGGCATGTTATTCATCTTGGAATCAATCAAGCAGTGACACAGGAAGAATTATTGTGCAACAAGCAGCCTATTTATGTTTGAAGCAAGTTAGGAAACAGTTGTTTGCACCTTCCACATTTCAATTTGACGATAATAGATCACGTGACAAGGCGCCAAGCTGTGAGATGTTGGAAATTTTTGACAATCGAGTGACAACGACAATGACACAATTCTCATGGACGGCAAACTTTCCACATTCTAGTTGGCCGTCAAAGATGAGGGGGAGTAGGGGGCTAACATGACCAACGGCGAAAAGTGGTCACTGGATGCACATACCGAGAATAAGAACTGGTGGGCCATTCTGCCAACGGGTATGGTGGTGGGGTTTGAGCGATCTCAAACACGTTGAGATCACGGTCGCTTCAAGCGATACAGAGATGTAAGAGAGACTCTGCCGTCACACCACACCAGTGTGGCACCTTTACTTTACAGCCTGTGTGAATTTTCTTTTTGGTGTGCTTCTCGTTCAACTCCAAACCAGTTGACTACACACGAGAAGGACCAGTCAGGTAGCTAGCAAGTAAATGATAAGCTTCTATTTTGGGAAACTATAGAGGCCTAAGCTATATAGGCCTGACCTCTCTTCCAATGGGTCAGGCGGCAGGGTGGTAATCCATAGCCAGGGCGACAAGGGCGACAAGGTCCACAAGGGCCACAAGGTCCACAAGGGCCACAAGGTCAACAAGGTCCACCACGGCCACTCTCGCACTTCTCGCCGTTGTGTATCTTGTGTATCTTGTGGCCCTTGTGGACCTTGTGGCGACAGTGACCGTTGTTGTTCCTGCTGTTGCTGTTGCTGTTGCTGTTGCTCATATTGCTAATCACGGCAGAGATTTCCCGTCGGGGACCCAAACAAAGGGCTAACCTGTTGAAAAACTTCGCAATAGAAATTGAAATGGAGGGGTCGTGGCGGTCGCAGGGCGTGCTGGAACTGTTGACAAGTTCGACCCAACCTCCGTTTCAGTCCCTATTGAAAAGTTCTTCAACAGGTCACGCCTTTGTTGGGGTCCCCAGTGGGGAATCTCTGCCGTGATTAGCAATGTGAATGGGTGGCGGATGGTGAAGAAGAAAAGGTGTGTTTGGTGTGTAAATTGCCACCCTACTTTTGGCTGCCTATTTATAGTGGACAACCACTCTAAAAAATAAAATCGTGTGTGTGGTGTGTGGTGTAGGGGGGTGGGGAGGAAGTGTTGGGCTGTCCCGATCCCAAAGGAGGGGAATGTGTTGCCAACAACACACGGGGCTTAGTTGGGTGGCAAAACAA
>JAJMCF010001746.1:0-10329 GCA_030585045.1 Zhuliangozyma parablackwelliae | reverse complement strand
CGAATCCCAAAAACTGGCTGTCGGGAGAGCGTGGTGGCTATGAGGTTTGCATGGCGTTGCCCGGGAACGGCGAGGACGGGGAGTTTGTTGAGGATGACGATCCGGCCATATACAAGCCCAGCGACCCCAACGATGACAGCGTGTTGTACACCAACCAGTGCCAGTGGAACACGTTGACGGTGATGGTGAGAGACCCGCTGGTTTTGAAGTTTATCAAGTACGTGTCCATCAACGCAATCGGGCTGAGGTGGGACGTGACATCTCTGTACAATGTGCGCATTGAGTAGGTGTTAAGTAGAGAAGGAAATGAACAATTGGCACCCCCCTTGGCACCCCCTTGGCACCCCCTTGGCACCCCCTTGGCACCCCCTTGGCACCCACTTTCCGCTAACCCGATTGGATCATATCATATGCACGTGACTCTGCTTCTCGTTCCCTCCCACTTGTTAATCATCATTTCCAACACCCACTTACTTGTGGGACTCCAGTCTACAGTATACAAATAGTCAGGGCATAATATCATATTGATTATATATACCTAAGAACTTATTTCTTGGTGGCAGTGCAGCAGGCGCTCTTGCACTCAGCAGTGCATTCACAAGGGGTAGCAGTGCAGCAGGCACATTCTTGACAGTTGCCGAAGTTGGTTAAATCTTGCATTGTAGTAAGGGGAGATTGTATTGATTGTTTGATGATGTAAAAGACAAAAACAGAGGGAAGAAGCAGCTCTATTTATACTTTTTCTTGGTGCCACGAACATTGTGCTGGCGTGCCCACAGGGGCCGTGGTGTTCCACGGAGTCGTTGCAATGGGGGGTCCGTGGTGCTCCACGGAGTGGTTGCAATTTTTCGTGACAGAAGAAAAAAAATGGAGCGATTTTCTCGCCACCCCACGGGATCCCCCCAACAACCCCACGGACCGCAGATTGTCTTGGCAGTGGAGAGATTCTTCAGGCAGTGGAGAGATTCTTCTGGCCGTGGAGCGCCACGGGCTGGAAGGGGGAAGGAAGTTGCTTAGTGCCAAACATTCAAATTTATTATACATTCTACATCCACCTAAAACTCGCCCTTGTAGTTCAAGTCGTCCCGGGCCAAAATGTCCTCGAGAATGCCGGCAGAGGCAGCAACCAACCCCAAGAACGGACGCGAGGGGTCCAACACCTTGGACAAGTACTCGGGGTGGTACTGGGTGCCCACGAAAAACTTGTGGTCCTTCATCTCAATCATCTCCATACGCTTTTCCGACTCGTCCTTGCCGATAAAACTCAACCCGTGGGCCTCAATGCGTTCAATCAACAACGGGTTCACCTCGTACCGGTGTCTGTGTCTCTCGTAAACTGCATCAGCGCCGCCGTACAACTGTCTCAACTTGGACCATTGCGAGTCGGCGACAAACTTGGTGGCGTGGATGCCCAACCTCATGGTGCCGCCCAACTTGACTTGGTCAACGTCGGGCATGTACACCACCGACGCGTCCTTTTCGTCAATGGTGTTGTCAAACTCCATCGACGTGGAGTGCTTGATGCCAATCACATTCCGGACAAGCTCAATCACGGCAATCTGCAACCCCAAGCATACGCCCAAGTACGGAACGTCGTTTTCACGCGCATACTTGGCAGCGGCAATCATCCCCTCAATGCCTCGGGACCCAAACCCACCGGGGACCAAGATACCATCGGCCTGGCATACAAAGTGCCACGCCTTGTGGTATTCCGACAAGTTCTTGTGCTTGGTCTCTTCTTCCAAGTTGGTGGACTCGACCCACTCAATCTTGAGTCTCCGGTTGCACCTCATGGAGGCGTGCTCCAACGACTTGATCACCGACAAGTACGAGTCGTGCAAGTGGGTGTACTTGCCCACCAATGCAATGGTGACGGTCTCAAACGACTTGTCGTGGCTGCTGGTCAAGTGTCTCCACTTGCTCAACAACTGCTCGCCCCGTTCCAACGCGTCCTGGGGCACCTGGCCAATGGCCAACTTCTTGGTCAAGTACTTCATAATCTTTTGCTCCTTCAACAAGAGGGGGACGTGGTACGTCGAGTTGACGTCGTGCACGGCAATAACCTGTTGCGGGCCAACGTGACAAAACATGCCAATCTTTTCCGTGGTGGCGTGCTCCAACAAGTCCTGGCATCGGCAAGCAATCATATCGGGAGTCAACCCCAACGATCTCAAATCCTTGATGGCCGCTTGCGTGGGCTTGGTCTTTTGCTCGCCGTGAATGACGGGGACAAGCGACACGTGGATCAA
This sequence comes from Zhuliangozyma parablackwelliae, assembly GCA_030585045.1. NCBI lineage: Eukaryota > Fungi > Ascomycota > Pichiomycetes > Serinales > Debaryomycetaceae > Zhuliangozyma > Zhuliangozyma parablackwelliae. The sequence continues at coordinate 8,080 of JAJMCF010001746.1, read as the reverse complement.
GGCAAAACTATCGCCGCCAACTCTAAACTGAAACTGTCTCAACGCCTCAACAAAGGGCGCGCTCTCGATATCGCCAACCGTGCCGCCCAACTCAATAATGCAAACCTCGGGCTCCAACCCGGACTCGTCAACGGGGATCTTGGCCACGCGCTCGATCCATTCCTGGATCGCGTTGGTGATGTGGGGCACAACCTGTACCGTCTTGCCGAGGTAGTCGCCCTTTCTCTCCCGCTCAATCACGTGGCTATAGATCTTGCCGGTGGTGATGTTGTGGTTTCTCGTCAACGTGATGTTCAAGTACCGTTCGTAGTTGCCCAAATCCAAGTCAACCTCGCCACCATCGTTCAAGACAAAACACTCGCCGTGCTCCAAGGGAGACATGGTACCGGCATCAATGTTCATGTATGGATCAATCTTGATCGAAGTGACTCTCAACCCAAGCGTCTTGAAAAGCAAACCGGTGGACGATGCCAACACACCCTTTCCGATACCGGAAATGACACCACCTGAGACAACAACGTATTTCATGGCAAGAGATTCAAGTCAATCAAAAAAAAAAAAATGACACGTCTAGTAATGGATGAAAACAACAAACACGTGGATATGTTTTTTGGTTCGGTTGGTTTTTGGTTCGGTTGGTTCGAGGGAGGGGGAGAAGAGTGCAAGTGGATTGTATATTGAGTATCACGCGCGGTTATAGAGCTTGCCCCTCTCAAATATGAATATTTAAGCGGGAAGAAGAGGAAAGGAGAAAGAGAAGAGAAGAGAATAAGAGCGATGAGGATTTTTCCGGAGAAGAGAAAAGAAAAGAAAAGAAAAATTTTAATAGGCGAGTGGCTGTAGACTTCCCCTTTGGGAACTGTTCCAAACCATATGGTTTCATAGGTTCTGTTTGCTGGAGTTATACACCACAAGGAAAGCATGGTATGGTAAACAACGCTTCTTGGGTACCTAGACTCAGCATTTAGGGGTTGCTTCCCCCTTTTCTTCTTTGCTCTATGCCGGGTACTGTGCCCCTCACCGTTCAACTCCTCAAGACTGAAAAGTATCGGCAATGGCAAACCAATCAATCTACACGGTGGCAAACCACCACCATCCTTGTTGGTGATGTGTATAAGAATCGAACCTACACAATCTTGACGCCGCCAATCTCGCCGTCGTCGTCCATCAACAACTGCGCCTTGCCCTGCTTCATTAGATAGTCCTTCACCACCTTGACCAAAAACGCCTCCTCCAAATTTGCCAACGATTCCGGCAACCCCGTGCTCTCCTTGGTCAACTCGTACAACGTCATCACCGTGCCCTTTTGGCCCGTGTCGTCGATGTAGTTGTATAGCAACGTGCCCCACTCGACAATGCTCCTCCAATACACAAAGATGCCCAACTCGGGCCGCTTGGGGTGGAAGTACTCGGCTCGTTTCTGGTGGATCAAGTGGCCAATGATCAATTGTCGAAACTCGTGGCTGCACTGTCGGTTTATGCTCTTGTTTGTAAATACGGGCGGGAGCGTGCCTGGTGGCGTGTTGAGCTGGGTGTACCGGGGCAACCCTTCGAGGGTGAGCGACGTGACCTTGTAGTACTCACAGTAGGACACGATTATGTTTGTCCATGAGTCCAACTGCTGGGACAAGACAGTGGCATTTGGCTGCTTGGTATATAGTGGCGGGAACGAGTGGATCTTGGGGAACTCAAACGGGGTTGGGGTTAGCTCAGTCATGGTGGTGTAGCCTCTCCCTGAGCCAATCCTCTCTCTCACTTTTTCTTTTATCTGACTGAGCGCAGCCACTAAATGAACCCACAATGAAACCCACACACAACATTCACATTATAGAATGCATCGATTATAAGAAAAAGCCCTAAAAATACAAATACTTCATCTTTTTATACCCTACTTAAGCCTCAGCCATGTCTCTCAAACGACGAATGGTCGATCTGACAGTGGCAGCAGCAGCAGTGGAGACAGTGTATGCACCACCGGCAACCGTCTTCTTACAAGACTTACAGTTCCAGATACCAGTGGCACCTCTTTGAACGGTTCTCTTACCGCAGAACGAGCAGTCGTACTTGGCGTGTTGTTGGACTTCCAACTTCTTGGTTTGTCTTCTCAACGAAGAACCGTATCTAACACCAAACTTACCGGTGATACCAACCTTCTTAGTTCTCTTTGTCCTAAAGGGGGGGTACAAGTTAGTACAATGTTCGTTGTGTTGATGGTTATGGGAAAGGGAGATGGGGGGTAAGGGTGAGTGTAAGGACCTGAGGGGTAGTACGAGCTTGGGGGTCCCTTTTCCATTGCTTCTTGTCTATCCTATCCGTGACAATAGCACAGCTCAGTTTCTTAAAAGCTACTGCAAATCGATGGTCTTGTCGTGGGGGCAATGAGTGCCATTGTGAATCTCTCGTTGGTGACGAGTTCGCTGTTTCAGTCGGTAGTGGTTCGTTCTCTGAAGTGGGGGCGCAACATCCCATTCGTCACTTTCTCTTTCTGTCTCCATCCCTCCTTTCTTTTCCATCCATTCATGGGGTTGTTCATTATATCACATACATTTTATGCTATAGTTAGTTATCAAAAGAAGAGTCGTTTTGGTAAACCACTGAAAAACTTTTTTGCAAGAGTGAGAGCGCAGCCTCCCCCCACTAGAGAAAAAAAGGGAGTCGTGCGAGTTGGTTCGAAATGCGGCACGTGATATGCAGGGCATAACCCTGTGCTGCCAAAGTGCACGACTTTGTTAGTATACCCGTACCTCATAGGCAACAACACTTCCTCCAATCATACAGTTGTATCTCTTTTTGAATGCTTAAACTATACAGTTATAGACCATGTGGGTATAGCATGAAGAGGGGTGTGTGTTTAGGACATATTAGAGCTGGTATTACGCAATTCTGGGAAACAAATCGACTGCTTCCATTTCCACATCATCGTCGTCGTCTTCCTCTTCCTCTTCCTCCTCTTCTTCGTCGTCGTCAACAAACGGTATGTTGTCGTTGTTGGTGCCGTTGCCGTTGTTGTTGCCATTATCCGTGGCGTTTGGAAACACAGCTGGCTGCTCAATCTGGGGAGCATTTTGTGGGTCTAGTGGTTGGTTTGGTACTTGTGGTGCCTGTGCTTGTTGTTGCGCCTGAGTTCGCAACCGGTTCTGGTGCTCAACCAATCTTTGCTGGTGGTGGTTTCTAATCAATCTTTGAAAGTGGTCCCGTATCTCATCGTGGCCCATGGTTCCCTCATTCAATTCTCGGAAAATCTCACGATTGATCTCGGTCATGTCCGGGTTGGGCAACTCGGCGGTAAAGCCCAACCCTCTTCGTTCCCAGTTATTGACCTCCTCGTCGTCCATCTCCAACTCGCCATTCAAAAACCTCCTCCTTCTCTCGTTGAACAATGTGTGGATATCGCCCTGGTCGATCGAGTACGTCCGCTCCTCCATCACCTGGTTCAAGTAGTTTCGCAACTGGTTGACGCCATGGCCGCTAAAGACGCAAAACAAGCTCTTTTGGTGCTCGTTAAAATCGGGCGGGGGGTCGCGGCAATACTGGGTGATTTCGCGTCTCAAAAATGACGAGATGCCCGTCAACGACAAGTGGGTCAACTTGGGACAGCTCTTGAGTAACAAGTAAATCGGGCCAATGGTCAAGTTTGTGCAGTACGACAAGTGCACCCTCTCCAAACAATCTTGCTCGCCCCGGCGCCTCACCAACTCTAGTATCCCCGAGTCGGTAATCATGGAACATTTGACCAACCCTATTCTCCGCAACTTGGGCAAGTTGGCCAACTCAACCAAGGTCCAGTCGGTCAACTGGGAGCAGCACGCCAAGTCAATGTACTGTATGCGGTGGCAGTACCGCACAAGCGCAGCCACGCCATAGTCGGTGATCAAGCCGCAGTGGCCCAAGTGGATATAGTGCAAGCTCCGGCCAAGCTGGCTCAACGCCCGGAGCGATGCGTCGGTGATTTGCATGCACTTGCTCAACACCACGTTCCTCAACCGCGGGGCGCTGGCCACCAACTTCTCCACCAACTTATCGGTCACGGCATTGCACCCGGTGATGTCAATGATTCTCAACTTTTCAAGAATAAAGCCCTCGGGTATCAACTCAAACAACTTGTCGGTTATCCCGGGGGCGTTGCTGATTCTAAACTCCCTCAACTGGCTGAGTTCCAAGAATATACTCTTTAGGTATAGGTCGGTGACGTTTTCGCACCCGTGGAGGTCAATCTCCACGAGCGACTTGCAGTTTTCATACATCACGGCGATGCAGTCGTCGGTGATGTTGTTGCTCGAGTTGAATTTCACTCTCTTGAGCATGGGGCACGATTTCAACAATCTCTTGATCGCCGCCTCGGAAACGTTGCCGCACCCGGGGGCGTAGAGCCCCTGCAAGCGGGGGCAGTTGTCGGCCAACGCATTCACAATGTCGTCGTGGATGTCGGTGACCCCAGTCAAGTCTATCGACTGTAGCCTCTCGCAGTTTTGCAACACCTCTGTGATGGGGAACCGCGACAACTTGGCGCAGTTGACCAAGGTGAGCCTCTCCAACTTGGGCGACCCCACAAAGAGCCGCAAGAGGTCGTCGTCAACCAACTTGGTCATAAACGACAAGTTCAACCGCTTGACAAACTGCCTATAGTCCCAGTGGGTTTGGTGCTTGAAAAGCTCCATCACTTGCTTAATCTTTTTGAACGAGCTGTCGTTCTGCATGTTGGGGCGGAACCAGAGCATCTCGACAATCAAGTCGGCAATCTCGCTGCACACGGTCAACATGGCGTACCAGTCTCTTCGCTCCAAGTAGTGGAATATCTGGAGCAAGATCTCCGTAGGTAGTCTCAAGAGACAGCGCTTGTCGACCCGCTGGTTGTGGTCAACGTACGGGGCGTGGGGGCGCTTGATGCTCGACAATCGTCTCTTGACGACTAGCGCCCTCCGCAACTCCTCATAGTCGCTGTACTCGTTGTCCATCATAAAGTCAGAGTCGGTGTGGTGGTGATGCAGGTAGTGGGCGGCTGGCTCGTCGATGTTGTTGTTGCTGTCGGGCGAGGTGGTGTCGCGGTTGTCGTTTGAGTTGTATGTTTTGAGCAAGTCCCCGTTTTCAGGAGCCTGCTCGTAGTCTTCTAGACTAGTGGGCGAACTCATGTGGATGACTAAATGGGGGTGGAATAAGTAAGCAACAAGGGTAACTAAGCAGGGAAAAAGCTGCTACTGTCGTGAAAGAAATGCTCCTGTCGTAAACAAAACACGTCCTTTCCAACTGGTGTGTCAGTAGATCAATCACCAGTGGTTCCAGGTGAATCAGAAAGAGATATGTGCTGGCTGGGAAATGGCGGCAAGTGTGGGCCAGTGTAGCTGAATGGTGGCACCGAGAACGCTGATCAGGTAAAACTCCGTAGAAGCTCACTTGCTCTGTGAGGGGGTGGTAAACAGATCAAAGCTTTTTCGGGGCGACGGGGGTGGTGGTGGTGGTGGTGGTGCCTGATGGAACTGGTGGCGGTTACTGGCTGTGATTGGTGTGGTGTGTGCCGTTGATGATATACTCTCAAGCAGATCAATGGGGGTGAGAGTGGGTGGTGTGAATGGCGTTTGTGTGTTCACCTTTTTTTCCCTCTCCCTCTGGCTCTCTCTTCCCTTTTGCTCTCTCTCTCTCTTTGTCTCACACACAACAAAACAGAGAGAGTTTACGTAAGCATAATAACCAAGTACCCAATCGGGCAACTGGGGGAGGACAGTTTCAGGTAGCGCCGTGCCAAATAGCAACAATGGCGAAGCTTTTACAAGGCAAAAGTCTTGAACCCCTCAGCAGTGGTACAACAAAAGGCTCTACACTCTCACAGAGACTCTGCTGTTTTATTGTCTCTGTTTTATTGTCTCCACCATCAGTCCATTTGTTTTCTTTTTTTCTCTCCCCTTCTAACTCACACTACAAACACACCCAATGAGTGCCAGCAGTCAGTTGCACGCCTATATCCAGTCGTTCATCCAATGCATATCCTCCAAAGACCCGAAACGGCTACAGCAGTGCTTGACTATCAACCCGGGCAAAAAGGAGGCCGAGGTGCGGGTCAAGTTCACTGATCCAAGCGACATTGACTTGTACCACATCCCGGAAAAGTTCCGGCCCGTGTTGGTAGCCCACTTGAAGGTTGTGAAGGCGATATATGTGTCGAAAAGCATCGAGCTTGCGTTTGGCAGCTTGAACGAGATGGTCATCGCGCTAGTGCGGGCCAGCGAGCAGCAAACCAACTGGATCAACCCGCCGTTGATCAATGCATACAACGAATTGATCTCCGTGTACAAGGTCAAGCAGATGAAGGAACCCGAGGACTTGGCCAGCTTTGGCAACGAGGAGGAAGACGACGGCGCCACATTGGATAGCCAGAAAAAGAGCTGTTTGGCCACCTTGGTCGACACAATCTACCGGGGGTACAAGCTAAGCTTGAACGACAAGAACATGGACATGGCCCAGAGCAAAAAGATTGACGTCTACTTTTTCCTCGCCTACTTGCTCAAGTACTACTTCAAGTTGGGCAACGTCAACATGGCCAAGTCGGTGCAAAAGTCGCTCAAGAGTCTATCGTTCCAGCTTCCGGGGGTGCGAAGCCGGGTGAAGAGCGAACGGTACGTCGTTATGTACTTGTACTACAACGCGTTGATGTCGTTGGACGATGGGGAGTATGTGGCTGCCGAGGCCGATTTGGATAGGGCCATGGACTTGTTGCACGACTACCAAGTGGGCAAGAGCAAACAAGCCCAGCGCATATTGATGGTGTTGATGCCCTTGAAATTATACCTCCGGGGCCAGTTGCCGAAAGGAGCGTTGTGGCTAAAGTACCCCCAGCTCCGGGTATTGTACCGCGACAATATCTTCAAGGCGGTCCAGCAGGGCAACCTTGCCAAGTTTGGGGAGTGTATGGCGAAGTTCCAGGTTGTGTTGCTCAAGAACTACTTGTACGTGTTGATTGAGTTGCTCAGACAGCGCGTGTACCTCAACTTGTTCAAAAAGACGTACCTGTTTTTGCAAGAGATTAAAGAGCCGAGCCACATTGTGTCCTTGCCGGCGTTCCAATTGGCGTTGGAGCTCTCAAAGTACCATGCGGGTGCTGGATCTGGCGGCATTGCCAGCGACCATGCTTACAAGACGAGCCAGGATGAGGTGGAGTGTGCGTTGGCCAACTTGATTTCGCAAAAGAGTATCAAGGGCTACATCAGCCACGGCAACAAGTGCATCGTGTTTTCCAAAACGGTGCCATTCCCCAAGCCCAGCCAAGGGTAGGTTGCTGTAGCTCGTAAATAGTACTCTCGCCCTTGATAGATTTAGATATAGTAATTCTCCTCTTGCTTTCAATTTGGTATGGTTGTTTGACCCCTAGTTATATAAAGACAACCCAGTCGCCGCCCAGTCGCCGCCCAGTCCCCCCTGCCCTATTCTCTGGTTCCCCCTTATTAGCCCAGCATCTTTGTCCCTATTTTTGTTTTTTGTTTTTGTTTTTTGTTTTTGGAACCAACAGTTCCCCTGCCCCTCTGCCTCTGCCCCTATTTTTCAGTTTCTGAAACACCATTTGACAACATTCAACACACACACATGCACCACAGCGAGAAATGAACGGCCACAATAGCAACCGCAACAGTAGCCTCGGGAACACCAGCACCAATAGCTCGGTGTCGCCGGCAATCTCAATCTCATCCGCAAACATAAACATAAACTCCACCATCCAGCAACACGCTAGTCTGAGGAGCAGAGCCGGCACGCTTCCCTCGTCGTTCCTTGGCCACGCAGCCCCCTCGCCCTTGTACCCCACCGACTCGTTGCAGCTACCCCCCTTGGAAACCATATCGTTGGGACTACCAGCGTCGCCCAGCGGCAGCCATGACGTGGCACTAGGGCTGTTGAGCGCGCTGAATGGCCGGGTCAGATCCGGGTCGTTGTTTTCAACCCACTCCATCTGGAACGACGACCATAGCGACCACAGCAGCCATGGTATTGGCGGCAGCGGCATGTTGAAGTTGGACTCCAATGGCAGCGACTTTTTGAGTCCGTTGTTGTCGGCCGTCAACTCGACGTCGGTGCAACATGGCGTCGCTTCTGCCTC
>JAJMCF010001744.1:8214-26113 GCA_030585045.1 Zhuliangozyma parablackwelliae | reverse complement strand
CCCCCCTGCCAGAAAAGTTTCCAATTGCATCCCACATCTGCTACAAGAGCTAGCCCTTGCTTATTAAACACAGTAAGCACCAGCACAGTAAGCACCAGCACAGTAAGCACCAGCACAGTAAGCACCAGCACAGTAAGCACCAGCACAGTAAGCACCAGCACGACAAACAAAGATGGGCTACCCCGAAAATTTCAAAGTTGCTGTCCGGGCTCTTGCCGACAACATCTTGCTAGGCTCCGTTGGCTTTACTAGGTTTGACAAGTTCAATTTCGGTAATCGTATGGCTGTGTTCAAGTTCCAAGACAATTTGGTTGTTTGGTCACCGTTGCCCTATGGAAAACAGGCCCTTGACACATTGAGGGAGCTTTCTGGCCCGGAGGGCGACTTGAATGTCACGCACATTATTGTTCCCGACAGAGAGCACAACTTGGCAGCAAAGACATACAAGGAAAAGTTTCCTGGTTGTAAGATTATCGGTCCTGAGAACGTACAGAATGTGCCAATTGACTATCTGTTCAAGGAATCCACGGGGGGTAAAGTTTGGAAAGGCGCCGAGTTGAAAACCATTATTCCCGACGATGTCATTGTTGACAACTTTGAGTTTGTGTACTTGCCCTTTCACGGGAACCTGGAGTTGGTTATTTATGAGAAGAAGAGCAAGATTATTTTTGAAGCAGACTTGTTGTTCAACTTGGGCGTGCCCGGTTCCACCAGCGGCAAGGTGCCCTTGGAGCAGTTTTCACCAGAGACTGGCTATCCCAAGGGGTTCAAACCCCACTCTGGGTGGTCGTTTTTGACGAGATACATGCAGCCTTATTCTTCGGTGGGCCGTTTTTTGTTTAGAAAGACTGTTGACGTGCCAAAGAGTAAGCCCGGGTTGGAAGCTATCTACTCGTGGGACTTTAACACCATTGTCATGTCTCACGGCAATGTCATCACCCAGGACGCCAAGAAGGCATACAAGCACGTTTTCTTGTAAGTTCCATAGTATGCGATATCTAGTCTTTGATTTGTAAATTGATGTTGTTGTGGCAGTTGTTGTGGCAGTTGCAGTTGCAGTTGCAGTTGCAGCCGACGCTTGGGTTTGCAACCACACATACTCTGATGAGAGAGATACTGAGCCCCTTTGTGCTGGTCACACGGAGGCGGCCTGTCATTGGATTACACCATTGGTGTGTCCACCTGGTAGCAGAGGGAGGGGGAGTAGATAGTGGAGAGTGGAGAGTGGATTGCTTCTCCCCCCCTCACTCCGTGCACTCCCCTCAGTTGGCTTTCGCCCGTTTCTTTTTCTTCGTCTTCCCCCCTCTTCCCCCTTCCCCTTTTCCTTCTCCTCAGTTGGTTTCACATTAGTAATGGGTGACTAGCCATTTGAAGGGGGGGCGCTATATTGTAGACTATAAAAAGGAGAGGGAAAGGTGCTGCCCCTCCCATAAAGGGAACATAAACTGATTTGTTGCTGCTGTTTTTCGTTTGTTATATCAGCAACCACTATAACAAAAACACCTACAGCATGCCCGACTTGTTTGATAACTTCTTTGGCAGGCTCAACGCCAAAATCACTGGCCACACCACCCATCACTACGATGGCGCCACCCAGGTCAACACTGGCAAGTTTTACAGCTACACCGCCAATTCAACCAACAATAGTTACTGGTTGCCCCGAAAGAATCTGCTGCAAACACCAGTAGTGGGCAATCTCAATGAAGTCGACGGTGCAGACGCAATCAAGGTTGACCGCTCCATGAGCATTGGTTCTATTGACTCTGACGACAATCCCCGCTCGAGATTCAACAGTGTGTCTGAATGATAATGTTGCACTAGTTGACTGCAGTAAAAATCTCTACTGCCAGATATGTATGTACATATAAATAAATACACGCACACACAAACACACAAGATAGTATATATTTAGCTGCCACAGCAATAACAAAAGAGCCATGACATGCAACTCCTAGTCCTCTTTCTATCAAATGAACTTGTATCCGAGTGCAAATCCTCTTCGTCTCTAACTGGCGCTAGACCGTGGTTGTACTGCAGCAGCAACTGCCGCTGCTGCTGATCTTGCAGCTGCTTGAACTTTTGGTTTCTAGGGTCTTGCTGAATTGACTGGTAGCCATACTTCTTTAGTCTGGGTGATGAATTCGAGTCATTTTTCAACAACGGCTGCTGTAGCAGCTGTTGCTGTAGTTGTTGTTGTTGCTGTAGTTGTTGCTGCTGCTGCTGTAGTTGTTGTTGTTGTTGCTGCTGTTGTTGCTGCTGCTGCTGCATCGATAGGTGCTGGCGCGGGGATGGTGGTAGGTTCAGGTAGTTCAGCTTTTTCGGTGGATGTGGGTTGCCATATCCGTGCAAGTTGGCCTTTTTATTCAAAGCGGCGTCCCACCCCTTGCCATTGTTCAAGTCCATCCAATCAAAGTGGCCGTCCTCTTCGACGCCCGCCGATATCATCGCCTTGTCCATAAGATTCACGAGATACCTATAGTCTGGAGTTTCGTCAAATTTCAAGTTACGCACATAAGTCAAATATTGTGCAAATTGTATGGGGAGCCCGTAGCACAACTCGTTGACCGACGTCGTTTGCTTCTTCATGCCAATCTTTTCGTACTTTTGCTTATTAGTTGGCGCCTTGAGGCCCTGCCAGGGTAGAGAGCCCCGCAAAAAGTACATAAACACATGCCCCAAGCTCTCCAAGTCATCTCTGCGCGACTGCTCTCGTCCCAAATGGGTATTGATAGACATGTACCTGGCAGTACCGCTCAACGCCTTCTTCTCTCGATACGGAATATGGGCCTTGGTCTTTGGATCTCGATACTGCTTGGCCATGCCAAAGTCAACAATGTATATCTGGTTAGCGTCAGGCGTGCCCGGCTTTCCTATCAAAAAGTTGTCCGGCTTGATGTCACGGTAGATCAAGTTGTGCTCGTGTATGGACTCCACTCTCTGTATCATCTGCTTTGCCACGTATATCACCGTCTTTAGCGAAAACTTGCGGTGGCACCAGTCAAACAAGTCTTCCAACGACGGACCCAATAGGTCAATGATAAGTATGGAGTGCACCCCCTCCTGGCCAAAAAAGTACGCCTGGGGTATGCCCCTTGTGCCATTCAATATGCGATACGACCGGTATTCGTCTCTTAATTGAGGTGCCTCGCATTTCCTCGGCTCAAACTTGATAGCAACTTGCTGGTTGTTGAGAATGTTGATGCCTTCAAATATGATGCCAAACGACCCCTCGCCTATTTTCTTGCCCACTTTATAGTGCACGCCCACAATACTTGAAGATTGTGACATCCTTTATAGAATACACCAATGACGTATGACTCTATATGGTTTGGATGGCTGGTGAAATGAGTCTTTCAATGTTGTTTCCTGAGCTCTTTTTTTTTTTTTTTTTTTTTTTTCGTTTCGTCACTTTTGTTCCTATATTTTTCCACCCGCACACACACACACACACACACACACACGCTGACTCTCTTACTTGCGCTCACACTCTGTTTGGTTGCTATCGCCTGTTGAAACATTTCTTCTTTTCTTTGGCCGCTAGTTGATGCTAGACCCGCTGCACAAGTCCTGTTTGGTTAGATTCAGCTACTGTAACCTTGCCCCCGTCCCTTCGTCCCTTCGTCCCTCCGTTCCTCCCTAGCTTGTGGTCGTGTGTCGGATTCACAACCAGTGCAGCCTTCTAGCTTTTGCCCAAGACACGACTCAAAGTGTGAGGTGAGACCCGAAAAGTGAGTGGGTGTTGGAAAGCTGGTTTAGTCACCAAGCTCAACACGATGGCAGATCCAAGCTTCACGCCCAACCAGCCAGTGTATGCATACCACGGGCCGCTCATCTACGAAGCCAGAATACTCAAGGTCAGAAAAGCCTTGGTCAACCACATCACCAACCAAGAAGGATCTCCCGAGACCTATGAGCAGAACCCAAAGTTTGACGCTACGAAATGGCAAAACCAGACAGTGTATTTTTTGCACTACCAAGGGTGGAACAGTAAGTGGGACGAGTGGGTGAGCGCGGATAGGATTATGGCGTACACCGAGGAGAACAAGTTCAAGAAGCAGGAGTTGGATCAATTGACGAGGAAAAAGAAGAAGATCACGGCGGTGGGAAGCAACGGCAAGCACAATGCCAACGTGGGTGATGCCGATGCAGCACAGAAGGCGGCAAGAAAAGTAAAGGGAAAAAGGCTCACGGCAACAATCAACTTGACCCTTCCGCCAGAGCTAAAGTATGTCGTGATGAATGACTGGGAATACATCACCAAGGATCGCAAGCTAGTCTCCCTTCCCTCGCCCCACCCCGTTCAAAACATATTGCAGGACTATAAAACGCACCGCACAAAGTCGCTCTCGCCTGGCCAATTGGGCATCTTGATTGAGATCTTGAGTGGCTTGGAGCTTTACTTTAACAAGTCGTTGAGCTTGATCTTGCTATACAAGTATGAAAACTTGCAATACTTGAACTTTTTGAAACAGGACGTGGTCAACAAGGATGTTTTGCAAAGTACAGTGTACGGGGTTGAGCATCTTTTGAGGTTATTGGTTTCGTTCCCGGGCTTGATTGCGGAAACCACCATGGACACCATCAGCACCAGTGTCCTTCTATCGGAATTGGAGGAGTTGCTAAAGTTTTTGGGCGATAGATTGCCCACATACCAAAATGAGTACTTCCACACCAGTCCACAATATGACAGTTTAGCCAGGGCATAGGCTAGACTGGAATAGCTGGAATAAACACACCTGCGAGCGATACCCCACTGGCAGCAATCACCAAGGGTGCAAGCGAGTGGAAGCACAAGATTGACAACAAATACTGTCACTAGATATAGCGGAGTGGTCCCTGATAAATTACTCCTTCTCGATCTAGAATACACGAAATGCACTCTAGAATTGATGTATATTCTCCTCCTCCTCCTCCTCCTCCTCCTCCTCCTCCTCCTCCTCTTCCAACCCACTCTTTTCTATCCTGAATTTATACTTTCGAAACCTATTGGCTTCAAAGCAGTTGTTTGATGCAATCACCTTGGCAAACCTTTCAACTTGCCAGCCCTTGATCAACGAGGCTATGTTCCGTTCTTGCCTCTGCTGGTTTGCCTCCTGCAACCTCTTTCCATCCGTGTTTATCTCGTCGCTGATTATTGCCGTATCTTGAGAGGGGAGGGAGTCTTCCTCCTGCAACTCTTTATCTGTCTTCATTATTGGCCGGTAACTTTTCATCAACAAGATTCTCGTTTTCACCCTCGACGACCAAAGAAACCCCAATGTGGGAACCACTTTCTTCGTTGCCTTGTTCTGCAACCCATGCGTCCTGACTATCAAGTCCTTCTGCGCCTCGGTGTTGGTGTGTGTTGAAGATTGCAGATCGGCTGCTGCACCATCACTGCGGCGTTTATTCGGCTCATCAAACAGGGACATCAACTGCGAGTTCAACGTCTCCCACTCGCCATTGCCCAAATCCACACCTGACGGCACATGCAGCCAGATGGTGGCCCTATCCCAACCAGCAGCAAGCGCCACTTGAAAGTCCATATGGAACGGGTCTGCCAACTCGTCCTCGCTCTTGTCAACCAAGCTTCTCCTCGACTCAGCCGCAAAGTCACTAACCTGGTTAACGACAACAATCGCAATACGGTGCTTCACGGCCAACCGGTTCAAGTGCTGGAGTAGCTGGCTGACGTAGTAGTGCCTGGCAAAACGCAGCGCATACTTGGACGACTTGCTGATTTTCTTCAACTGGGACGCGTGCGTCGCTTTGACGGCGAGGTATGCGGCGTCGTTCTCCAACTGTGCAGCCTGCGACTCCACCGTCTGCTTAAACACCCGGGCGTTCGATGTTGCGCCCTCCCTCCGCAAGTGGTGTCCGATAGAGTCAACCACCAACAACTTGTTCCTCCCCCTGTCCTGTTCCAACTTGATCGGTAGTTGGGTGTAGATGATATGGTCCTGGCTTTCCAAGTCAGGGCAGTATATGTACGATATGTCCTCCACCGGCTGCCCCGTGCCACCGAAAATGTCCGACAACCTCTTTGTTTCCAAAAACGACTCTGTGGAAACGTGTATGCTGCTGCTATCCGGAAATGTTGCTTTGGCTTGTGCCAACAACTGGTGGAGGAACTGGGACTTTCCACAGCCACTGGCTCCAAACACCTCGGTCACTTCGCCTAGGGGTACACCGCCGCCTAGTTCGTTGTCAATTCCCGGGAGTCCCGTGCAAATGCACTGGGTCTCAAGCAGGGATGTGTCGGATGGTGGTGTATCTAGATCGCAGCCCAACGCGTTCAAGAAGCCATCAACTTCGTGTGTGGGGCGGCCGACTGTGTCTGCCACATGACCATGGCCTGGCGCCTCGTGGCACTGGAGTATATCTCCGACACACTGTCCAAACAATTCAAACCGTTCCGCCAAGAACGGGAACCTGGTAGAAGCAGTGCTTGCGCTGTGACCGATTTGCTTGAACTCGTCCATACGTCGGAGATAGAGAAACGAAAAGGGGGAAAAAAAAAAAGATTTAACTACAAAACAACACACATTACAAGCAACACATTACAAGCAACACATTACAAGCAACACATTACAAGCAACACATTACAAGCAACACATTACAAGCAACACATTACAAGCAACACAAGACAAGCAAAGACAAGCAACACAAGACAAGCAACACAAGACAAGCAACACAAGACAAGCGCACACGATTAGCTGGCAGATACCAGAAGCAGGAAAGCACTTAAAGGCTAGGTCAAACGGTCGCCGGCTTTGGAGACCATGAAATCCTTGGACTTCAAGTGGCGGACCAAGAAGTTTGGCAAGTTGTATCCAAACACCAAGCCCACACCACCACCTTTGCCAATTGGAACAATCAAGGTAATACTGCTTGGCGGCTGGTATGCTTTCAACTTGGCAGACTCGTCGCCAAAAACCTCGTATGACAAGGTCTTGGTGAACACGCCGGTTTGGTTGTAGGCAATGTCAACCACCGACTTGGAACTAAGCGACAAGATGTCTCCCACGGCGACGACATTGTGGTGCTCCTTCAACCGGAAATACTCATCCGTGACAACGTACCCCGAGGCATCGAGAACGTTGGCTGGAAGGTACTCGGTGTTTGGAATCGATTGGTGGGCTTTAATGACCAAGTCATACTTCTTGGTCGACCCATTGGCTTCAACCACCGTCTGGTTATCGTCCTCAACAGTGACCTTGTCGGTAGCCACCTTGACTCCGAGAGACTTCAACTGCTGGGCCGCTTTGGTCCTTTGCGCCGCCAAAAGCGAGGGCAACGGCAAGGAAGACCCCGCGTACAACACAATCTCGCGCTTGGATTTGCCGTAGCTGTAGCCCAACTCCCCGGCAATCTCCACCGCGGTGGTGCCGCCGCCAACAATGGCAACCGAGTTGGCGCTCTTGATTTGTCTGGCCAAGCTTTTGATGGCCTCGAGTGCATGGGTCTGGTCTTGTTTGTTGTCGAGCTTGAACCCCGGGGTGATGTATCGGGACCCGGATGCAAGGATCAAGTTATCGTAGCTGTAAGCTTTCCCAGCCTCCGTCTTGACCTGCTGCTTTTCCAAGTCGACGTTGCTGACAGTGCCCTTGACAAACGTCACTGTGTGTGGCGAGCCGCGAGACAAGGAGCTGATGGTGTCCTTGATTGGAAACACAACCTTGGCAGCCTCGTCCTCGTCGATCAAGAGTCTTGGCGCCGCAATATTGTAGTACGTGGAGTCATTTGGCGAGATAAGAACAATGTTGAGTTTCAAGCTGGACTGCTTGCTGGTGTCTGTCGCCAAAAGCGTTTTCAAGGCGAGGATGCCTCCGAAAGAGGCGCCTATAATAACGACGGCTTTGGTGTCTGATGTCATTGGGTTATGAGAAAACTTGGTTGTTGTTGTTGTTGTTGTTGTTGTTGTTTTCTGGTATTCCCTTTTTGTTTTCTTTTTCTTTTTCTTTTTTTTCACGCCACCAATTTCCAACCGCCTATTTATCGACTTTGATTGCAAAATGGAAAGGGAACAATATGGCCAATGACTAAG
Organism: Zhuliangozyma parablackwelliae; assembly: GCA_030585045.1. Lineage (NCBI taxonomy): Eukaryota > Fungi > Ascomycota > Pichiomycetes > Serinales > Debaryomycetaceae > Zhuliangozyma > Zhuliangozyma parablackwelliae. The sequence goes on along the minus strand of JAJMCF010001744.1, from coordinate 18,087 downwards.
GTCTTAGTAAAATGCCCTTGTTGCCACTTGTGCCCGAACTTGGGGGCGACCGACTGTTTCGCAGGCTGATGACAAACTAAACACCGAGATAAGACCCGAGGCGATGGCGCTAGGGATTCGCCCGAGCTGGCCAACTCGCGCGAGAGGAGTCGGTAAGCCCAATGACTAACGGTTTAGTAAAAGGTTAATATGCAAACAAAAAAACTGTGTACAACGTGAAATTGGCAACAACAACAAAAAAAAGAAACACTGTAGCACCCCACACTTAACATTTTTTTCTTTGCTTCGCTGCCCTTATATTGCACGCTGCAGCCACACGCTGCAGCCACACGCTGATTCTACCCCCCCTGCGTATCTATGCTTACAACCACCTGCGTATCTATGCTTACAACGGAAATGTGAGCGGCACGTGAGCTTCAGCTTCAGCAGAAACGAGATGCAACACTTGTTGACACTAGGAGATATCACATTCCTACACAAACATACACAAATAGATCGTTTAGTGAGCGCCTGAGATAAAGAACCACTTGTCAACAGACTTGTCGATTGGAGCGGCGGCGGCAGGAGCGGCGGCAGGGGTTTCTTGGGCAGCAACTTCGGAGTAGGTGGGGGTGCCTTCCAAAGTCGTGTTTGTCAAATCGATGCCCTTTGAGTCGACTGCTTCGCCCTTGATCAACTTTTCCCACGCCTCGGCGCACTCGCCAATCACCTCCTCGGCGTACTTCTTGTTCTTGCATTCGCCCGAGAACGCAAATTGGTTTTCTGGCTTGCCGTCGGGGATTTTGTAGATTCTGAACCATTCGTTGGTGGCTCTCAACAAGCCGGGCAAGTGGGTCTCGACGTCCTCAATGTCGTTCAACTTGGGCGCCAATGGGTCGTGGACGTCAATGACAATGACCTTCCAGTCGGTCTCGCCTTCGTCCAAAAGGGCCATGACACCCAAAATCTTCACCTGCTTGACTTCGCCAACAGCAGCCACCTTCTCGCCAATTTCACAAACGTCCAATGGGTCGTTGTCGCCCTTGGCCTTGGTTTCCGGGTGGGTGTGGTTGGGGTCTTCCCAGGTTTGGGGGAAGGCGCCGTAGTTGTGGATGTAGCCGTGGTGGGGGAAACAGTTGCGGACAAATCTCAACTTGCCCTTCTTGGTGTCCTGGACAATTGGGTTCAACTTGTGCTCCTTGGAGATCTCCAACTTGGCGTTGGTCCATCTAGGGACCTCGACAACCATGTTCAAGATGGTCTTTTCCTCGTTGGCGTACAATGGGATGTCGTGGAAGGGGGAGACAGGCTTGCCGTCCTTTTCGATGTAGACCTTGTATTCCAAAGTGTTGGCAGCGCCAACTGGGCGAGTAGCGTATGCAGACATTGTGCAGCAATTGGTGTGGGAAAGAAAGGAGCAAGTGTGGGTTGTTTTTTTTTTTTTTGTTGTTGAAAAATTTCCACCCAACGATTGGGCGCGCGTGGGAGAAAGATTGTTGGGGGAGTAAATGAGAGAGAGTGTCAGAGTGTGAGAGTGTGAGAGTGTGAGAGGAGGGGCGTGTACGTTGTCCAATCATCGTGCAGCAACAGCAACAGCAACAACAGCAACAGCAACAGCAACCAACAGCAACAGCAACCAACCAGCTGCTTTGTTTCGACCCCGCCCTCCCCTGTTTGCCCTTTGCCCTTTGCCCTCGCCCATTTACTGCTCCCTTATAAAAGCGATACTTTCTCCCCTTTCTCCCCTTTCTCCCCCCTGCCTCCAAGAAACCACCATTCACCATGAAATTAGCTACAACCGTAGACTTGAAGCTTAGCAACGGCAAAACCATCCCTGCATTGGGCCTTGGAACTGTTCCTTCAAATGACCCTAGTGCGTTGAAGAGCCAGGTGATCACAGCAGTGAAAGCAGGCTACCGTCATATCGACACCGCGTGGTACTACGGAACGGAAAAGTACATTGGAGAGGCATTGGCCGAGTTGTTCGCCGAGGGGGTGGTCGAGCGTAAAGACCTATTCATCACCACCAAGGTATGGCCATCGTTCTACCACAGCCCGGAAAAGTCGTTGGACAAGTCGTTGCTGGACTTGGGCGTGGACTATGTGGACTTGTTCTTGCAGCACTGGCCGGTTTGCCTCAGGGGCGGACCCGACGGAGAGCCTTCGGCGCCCAAGGACGACGACGGTAACTTGGTCTACGACGACGATCCTGTCACAGGTACCAAGTTTATCGACGTCTACAACAGCTTGGAGGATATCTTGGACAACACCAACAAGGTGAGGTCGATTGGCGTCTCCAACTATTCGGTCCCCAAGCTCCGCCAATTGTTGCCACGAGTCAAAAAGCACCCCCCTGTTCTCAACCAGGTTGAGTACCACCCTCAGCTCCCCCAGCAGGACTTGATCGACTTGTGCCACAAGAACGGGATTATCGTGTCGGCATACTCGCCCGTCGGCGGGCCGGGTGCGCCTGTGTTGAAGATCCCCTTGGTCCAGGAGTTGGCCACAAAGTACGACGTCACCGTAAACGAGGTTGTGAACGCGTACCACATCTTGAACGGGCGGGTTACTCTTCCCAGATCGTCCAACCTCGAGAGAATCAAGACAATTGTCAGGTTGCCTCCGTTGACCCACGAGGAGTTAAACGAGCTCTACCAGGTCGGCGTAAAGGAACCAAAGAGATACTGCTGCGACCCCTGGGGCTACGGATTGGGCTTCCGCTGGTGGGACGGCGATACTCTCAGCAAGGAGTTTGACTAAAGTTGCTAGGAGGGGGGGGAGTGTATTTGCTTTAGTGTGTGTACGTGTTTGTTAGCTCTAAATTTGTACAGGCACCGCCTGTTTCTTTACAGCCTGCTCGTCTTCAAGCTCCATCTTTCTCTTGGTTGCCTTGCTCTCCCCTGCAGATTGCCCGGCCACCTTCAACGTTGTGGCGTTTTGCTTTACCCCGTCAACTGTCCTGAAAAAGGGCTGGCTCCGCCAGTACGGAACCTTGCGATAGGAACCACCCCAGTCCTCCACTGGTCCTAGGGAAACGACATCTGCCTCCGCAATGTCCGCCCTCCGGTAGATTTCCTCAACGAGCGCCTCCACAGTCTCGACAATCTCCTCCCACTTCTCCAACGGGTCATGCACGCTTGACTGCCCAATGACGGGCCGCAACTCCTGGTGCACACCCAAAAAGGAATGAAGCAACTTGAAGAAATGCGCCTTCATTGCGGTGCGGGAGGCCGGTGTCGGGTGCTCCTTGACAATCTCAAAGTACTCCCGCAAGATCTTGTCAGCCCGCGGGAATTTCTTGTCTATATCGTCATCTTTCGTCCAAAATACCCCGGGGTTGTATAGGTTGCCCTCCGCTGACATCACTGCATCGCACCCCGTCTCGAGCTCGCATCTTTTCAAGTCCTCGGGGTACAAGATGTTGCCGTTTGCAAAGAATACCTGGTCGCCCGGAAGATTGTCACGGAGATACTTGAGCACCTTCCAGTTTGCCAACCCCGTCAACTGGCCCTTCATGTCTCTAGTTCTCCCGTGCACCGTGAGAAACTGGGCCCCGGCATCCAACACCATCTTGGCGTACTCCAACGACTTTTCCCGGTCATCGTATATCCTGATTTTTGCAGTAACTGGCACCGACAAGTTGTCATGCAACGTCTTGATGAGCTTGTGTATTGTCTCCCAGTCCTCCATGAGAAACGAGCCGTACTTTCCCTTCCTGGCAATGCCCTGGGGGCATCCCAAATTCAAATCCACGGCGTCGCACCCATCCTCGACCAACCGGGCTGCTTCCAACAACGTCTGTGGGTCGTTGGCACAAAACTGAACCACAAGGGGTCTATCGAACTTGGGACTGCCATCTTCATTGCTCCACATCCTGTCCCGGTACTTCTCATCCGTGACAAACAACCTCGCATGAAACATCGGAGTGTAGCATAGATCTGCGCCGTATCGTCTGGATAAAACTCTCCACGCCAACTCGGACTGATCTACCATAGGCGCCACTATCTTCTTGGGCCGGCCGATGGCATCGTATAGGTCTCTTCCTGTCATTTTCCCTGCAACTGATTGCTGCTGCTGCTGCTGCTGAGTAATAGTCATTGGTAAACTGAGTTTAAGGTTTTTTGAACTTGCCACCAAAGTCGAAAGCGGTGAACAAAAAAGTGTCCTAATATTGCGGCGAGCTTGGTGACTACAACCCTGTTTGAAGTGATGGTTCATTCGACTACTCATCAAACTTCTTTCTCTTCGCCCTTAGGGGCACATTTCTTTTTATGCTGTGGATTATATGCAGGTCAATTGTAACACTGGGTGTATGGATGGAATTTTGTTTTTATTACATGGTAGCACCGTGAGATGTAAGGATCTAAAATAATAAATTAATAAAAACATCTTCTCTTGCTTTATTCTACAATTTGTTTTAATATCAAAAGTTTATATTGAAAATAATTTGAGAATGTACATACTGATGTTCTGCGCACATCCAAAGCAACTTTTTAGATATTTGCACACGACTTTTCAGCAAGGTAGTGTCTATCGCCACATTTTGCTGGGGGTGGGGGGGGAGTTATACAATGCAAGTTACAAATAAATAGATGCCTATACACTTTAGTTAGGCTTGTTGCTGGAATGACTGGCGGCCGCGGCCGCGGCCGTATTAGCGATGCCATTGTCAATGCTCTTTGTCACCTCCTTCTGTGCCAACTCCAAGTTCTTCATTTGCGTTTTCATGTCATCTATTGCCAAGTTCTCGTTGGCCTTCTCCGTCATCAAGTAGCCAAACAAATCCGTAAACGCGGGCTCGATCCTGTAATCAAAAACAAACGATCCGCTATTGTAATCAAAGTCGTGCAACTTGTTGCCATTTCCAATGTACTCCGGGTTCTTCACCTCGGCTGGGACCGTAGCCGTGGCCAGCTCGTACTTGGCTCTAAAGCTTTGGATCCTCACCTTTTGGCTGTGGTTTTCGTGCTCGATTATCCGTTTGAAGTTCTGGGAATGGTCGTCTACTTGCTTGTAAAAGTCGCCAATGATGGGGTAGTTGTATAGGTTTATGATGGTGTTGATGCGAAAGTCGGTGATCATCACTTCTTTGAAATCAATCTTGGTTGGCTTGATCTGGATGACATCCCCAGAGTCGGCCTGCTTCAAATCATGCTCGGGCACGATTGCTTCCAAGTACGTGCCATTGGTGGCCAAAAGCGACTTTTTGGTTTGCAAATAGTTTGCAATAATCTTTTGCCTGTTGTTGAAAAAGTTGATGATCCTTAGCAACTTGGTTGAAAGATTGCACAAGTACTGGTACTGGCCCGTGCTGGCCACTTCAGAGACCTGGAACTGATAGAGGTTGTTGTCAAAGTTTACGTGGGCGTAGATGATGTTCAACGTGTCCACGAGCAACACACTTCTGACTACCGGAAAAATGTGGGCTAGCGCCTTGGCAATGGCGGTGTAGAACAAGTAAAATGTCCTCTTTAGCGGTGTCATTCTCTTCCCGGTGGATATCGCGTGGCTCGGTATAGCATTCAACCATTTTATGACCAAGTCAAACAAAAGTGTGGGCGAGATGAATATCAAGCTGTCTGTCTTGTCCTGGACATGGAGGCGCGACTTGTAAAACCGGTTCAAGTAGGTCATTTTGGGTCGCATCTCTTCAATCAACTCCTTCAAAAACTTTTCGAGCTCAACAAATGCTTTCAAGATGTACCCGTTCTTTGCCGTGGTGAGCTCTTGGTTGTAGTTGATAAACTTTTTGAACTGGACAAAGTCGTGGTAGAGGTCCTCAATCACGTCAAACTTGTAGTCGGGGACGAGGGTTGCCAAGGCATTGTTGCTCAAAATGTGGATCAAAAGCGACACCTGGCTGCTCAAGTGCGAGACCGAGTCGCTTTCATTCAAGGCGCTGAGAAGCAAGGCGGCGGAGCCGCTGTAGATTGTGCTGGCAGTGCGAATGTTTGCGTGGTTGTGCAAAAACAACGACCACCCGGAATTCCACGATATAACAGTTGGATTCTCAATGGGCAACGCGACAATGGACTCCCGCAAATCCCGAATCAACGCCCCGTAGTAGCTGTACGACTTTTTCACCAACTGCTGCTGGATCTCTTCGGTGAAGCAGGTATCGTTGCTGCCCGAGTGGAGCGACTTGTTGCACACCTTCAACACCACGTTCAAAGAGCGGTCCATAAAGAAGGAAAAGTACAAGTTCATCAGCACTGCCTTGCTGAAAATGGTTGTCCAAACAACAGCGTCGTCCCTTCGGTCCCACACGGGCTTTTCAATCTCCGAAATCAACTTTGACATGCACTGGTCCACAAACGGCTTTTGGAGCTTCTGAGGGTGTTCCAACGCCTCCATCGACACCTTGGCCGAAATGGCATTGGGAAGTGGTTTTCCGATTTTCGGTGTCACTGGTGGGGGGTATGGCAAGACAATGTCGTACGTGTACGCGTCAAGATCCATGTGCAAGTCGATGCCAAAGTGTTCGTTAAAGAGGTTGAGGGAGTTTTCAAAGCTGTCGGGAGATATGGCATCGCCGTTGCTGTCAAAGTCGGTGTCGTCAATCAACTGGATATCGTCGGGCAAAGATTGCGACCATGCTTGGTGCGGCTGTGGTTGTTGGCGTTGGTGCTGGCGTTGGTGCTGGCGCTGTTGCTGCTTTTGCTGTTGCTGCTGCTGTTGCTGTTGCTGTTGCTGTTGCTGCTGCTGCTGTAGCTGCTGTGGACTCCTGGAGCCTGAGGGGGGTTCAGTCAAAATCGTCGGTAGGTGCGACTCGTTTCGCGAGTTGGTCAACCTTTGAATGCTGTCTGTGTGAAGAGCAATTCTCAAGTCATCCTTGGACACGGGTACTTCAGCAAAGTAGTCAAGGTTGTCGTGGGGCACGTTGTTGAATATGTTTTCGGGGGACTCTTCTTGGCTTTCGTTGGGTATTGGTACCGGGTAAAAGTTTGAGAGCAACTGGTTGTTGCTGTTGGGGGTGTCGGATAAAGGGGACGTGCCGTTGATGGGGGTAGCAAGACCGGCCATTGGTGGTGTGATCAAGACCGGGGTGCCATTGAATAGTTTCGGGGACGGTAGGCCAAAGTACGAAAGGGTGTTGTTGCTCGCCATCTTGAGCGACAGGTCGGAAGGGTGTCTGGAAGTCTCATTGCCCAAGGACACCGGTGGCTGCTCGCTTGTTGGTGCGGGTGGTGGTGCGCTCAACGACTCGTTCTCATTCGAGTCAAACAGCTCCCTGGCCTTCTTTTCGTTCTTTCTGCTGATGGCTTCCAACTTTTCCTCGGGAAAGTCGAGGTAGCCACAACGGTAGTTTTTCTTGACGCAATTGTGGCAAGACGGGAGCTCTTCGGTGCATTTTATTCTCTTGCTTTTGCAATTGGGGCAACCTGTGTGACCAAAAGTGTTAGTAGGGATTTTCTTGTATGCTGGATGAAGCAGCTTGCTTCATTTCATATTTTTTTTTTCCGTCTTGGCGACTGGGGGGGGTATCCTTGGCATATTGACAAAGGGGTGTATCAAAACAAGGTGTAACATACCATCGCGGGAGTTTTTGTGCGTTCTTCGACTCTTTCTCTCCTTGCTTCTAGACTGCTGTTGCTGGCGATACGACATGGCTATGTATACTAGAGCAGCAGTGGCAACGGAAGGGAGTGGTGTGTTGGTGTGTGTGTGTGTGTTGGTGTGGTGGAGGGGTGGGGGGGGGGGTTTGAAAATGGCGGCAGCAGCAGCAGAAGATATATAGTGAAGAAAAAAAAAGTCTGAGGGAAGAAGGACAAAGGGGAAAAGAAGAAAAAAAAAAAAAAAGAGCGAGAAACACAAAACAAAGGGCCAGCTTTAAATATGAAATCTCTCTCTCTCGAACCACAAGTATCCTTTGTGGGAGAGCCAAGAGACGCAAGAGAAGCAGGAAACATGTGGAGCACAAACGGCTGACGTCTACACACAGAGATTACTAGATTTTTGAATGATGTTTGGGGTTATTTTTAATCCAGGCTGTGGTTGTATCACCACATCTACAACACACACCACTCACAGAGAGAGAGAGAGAGAGAGAGAGAGAAAGGGCGGGGGAGGGGGGCGGACAGGACAGGACAGGACGGGACAAGTTTGTTTTTTTTGGTCTAAACTATGGGCAACCAACCAAAAGAGAAAACAATTTATTTTTGTTTTTTTGCTCTTGCCGAAAAGCAATAGAAGGGGAAACGCCGTGGACAAAGGCTTTGGTGGGGGTTGTGAGTGGGTCTGTGTTTGGATGGGTTATGTGACGCTGGGCCCTTTGGTGGGTTTTTGTGTGAGCGGTGTAATATTTGTGCGTGTGCACGCACTCTCGCTGTGTTGTAGGTGTGGCAAGTGCTTTTCTTCCTTCCTTCTCCCCCCCCCTTCCCCCTTCCCCTTCCCCCTTTTTGTGGGTGATTTGCGGAAAAGTGTCATTGTTCGGCACCTAGAGATTCAGTTCTTCTTCGCTCAACTCTGCACGGCTATGCAGCAGAGTGATAAGCGGCAGTTCCCTCTCCCACGTGAAAACAATAGGGCTACATGATGCACCCAGCTCCAACTTTTGGGTATCGGCTGGGGACCATGCCCTTTTTTTTTTTTTTTTTGTGGTTTGATTTCTTTGGGCCGCCGCCCGCCCCCCTTGCTTGTGTGACCCTCCCTCTCCACTGAGAAAGAAAAATAAACAACGCGATAATAATAATAATAACCAACAACCAATAATAGCAACAACCTACAGCCAACAACCAACAATAGCAACAACCAAATAGTGGTATTATTTTCTCTCTCTTCCATTCATGTTGCTTCAGCCTTCCTCCCCCTCCCCCGTTCAGTCTGGTGGCTTTGGTTGTGCACTCCCCTAATGTGCGCTCTGGCAGCTTTTCCAGGGCGCACCTCTTTTTTTTCATTCCTTCGACTCCCCTCCCCCCCCCCTGCTGCACGTGTTCGCCGCAAAACAAACTAGAGGGGAACCATCTTGCCAGTTACAGAAGGAGGGAGGGAGGGGGGAGAACAAGAGAGGCGGGCATGAAACGAGTTGGAAAGCCAAACCCACCCTTTGATACACGCTTATCTATATCTCGCCTTGAACTCTAAAACCCTAAAAGCCTATTCCTTTTTTTCCAAAATACCACTGGAGAACGCCGTGCTCTCTTCCTATCTCTCTCCCTCTCTCTCCCTCTCCCTCTCCCCCCCCCTCTCTCCCCCAGGCCAAGAAGCAAAAATAAAAAACAAGAAACAAGAAACAAAAAGAAGCAATCAGCTCGGTACGGTCCACCAGATCTAATTAAAAGTACGAGGCAGAGAGAATATGAGGCCAACACAGCACCCCCAGGATTTTTCTTTTTATAGAAGCCTGGTCATTCAATTTAAACAAAGGGCTTACAACTGTGGCCCAGTAGGGCCTAGACCTCCCACCTCCCCCACCACACAACTCTCACCAAACTCACCAAACTCACCAGACTCATCTAGTCCTCCCCTCCTTCTCCTAGTCCTCCCCTCCTTCTCCTAGTCCTCCCCTCCTCCTTCTCCCCTCTCCTCCCCTCCTCCTTCTCCTCACTGCCAGATCTCATTGCCAGACTGCCAGAGTGTGGTTCTTTTCTTCATCAAGATCTTGTCCATATGAACCGACATATCGCCCTCTCCATGGCATCCCTTCCCCCTTGGCATCCCTTCCCCCTTGGCATCCCTTCCCCCATGTGCCTTATCTCTCTTTTCAACCCACACCACGCCCCCGCCGTCCCCGCAGTTTGTTTGTCTTTTTAATCACATATACGAACTGTTCTTGATTCAACCGCCTTGATAATACCTGCTTTTTCTGATTTCGCATTGTTGTGGGGAGAACCAATCATTGTTGAGAGATAATGAAATCAAAAAGTAACTAGCCTTAAAACCTCTTTATCTCCC